>CM076579.1:1441593174-1441901017 GCA_034641835.2 Pinus albicaulis
AGTTTCTAAGAGTTTGGTCCCATTCTATTTTATTCCCCTGTTTACAGGAGATAGCATGTGAGCTGAATCTGACAACTTCACACGTTATATTATATGCTCCTTGCTATGCTAAGATGTCCTAGGCACTGGTCTATCACAACTCTAGGCTGTCTCTAGGAACCACAACAGTACTCATGTTTTTCATGGTCCCCCGTTGGACCTTTACTATGTGGCAGCACCATTGAGTCTCCCTTGTTTACAGCATCCGAGTTGAGTCATCATCGCATTCATGGAGTCTATCCTAAGTCCCTTTGTATCCCACTATAGTCCTCCATCCTTCATTGCTTAGTCCCTCTCTCGTGTCGCACATTATGGCCTTCAGTCTCATTGTCCCCTATCCCTCATGATATTGTGTCAATCACTGCCAAGTCATTCATGCCCTTTATGCTCTAACAAGGGAAGTCGTTCATCCGCTACTCAGTATCCCCCATTTCATCATCATCCTTAGTGTCCGTCTGTTCGTCGCTCTACTATTTTCTCTCGTGCCTTAGTTGGGGATCTCTTCTTGCCTCACCTATGGAGGACCACCTTCTATTGACATCAACTCATTCACTCCAGAAGACAGGTCAAGAGGATGTTGTACCTTGGCTCCAGCTCCTTTCAACATGATCGAGCTCCGTATACTTAATGGTCCAGTGATGCAGCAGCAACTATTGGTGATTCTCGGGTGTGTGTGAGATGTCTCAACCCTCATGAGGGGGTGGCCTTGCAAGTAGCCCCCCACATGCCTGGATGACCTCTTCATTTCAGCCTTTGATGCAACTCCTTATATTCGATGATTTCGGCCTTAGCCGCTTGCAGCGCCTTTTCGATTTGCATGTATCAGTCGGATTTTGCGAGCCCTTCCCCATTTATAGGGGGCATTTGGGTTGTATTTGTATCTCATGTACTCAGATATTATTATATAAGTTCTGGATATTATCCCAGGCACAGCATGTATGTGGGATTCATCATTCTATTTTTCTGGCTCATGTTTATGCCAGCATGTACTTTATAGTTCGATTCCTTGTTTACTAAACACACTATTCTTTTGTACTTTGTCTCGGCGGGCATAGGTATGCCTCCCCCACCGCCTTTAGCACAGGTACCATCTCATAAAATAGAGACTTGTTGCACCTGTGTCTCGTCTCCTTAGGGTCTAGTACTTTAGCACATTAGACTACCTTACATTTCTCTCTCTGACTTCCCTCTTGATGTCTAGTGATTGAGTTCTTACAACGTACTTCGGTCATACGATTTTCTCCTAACACTCATATGCTGGGGGGAAATCTGTTACACTATTTTTTGGTCATCTAACCTATTATCATTAGATGGACCCAAGTAAACCATGTAAGACCAATTTTACCTTAAGTAAAATTGCTTTCACTATGTGAAATAACTTAGTAAAACACCTTTATTAAGATGTTTATGGTCTAAATAGGAAACCCCAAAAGGAAATAATAAACAAATCTATATTTTTTTATATTTCCTCAAGGAATAATCAGTTAAACATCAATTTAATTATTATTCCTGGTCATATTTAACCCAAAACAAGGAGATCAATTAAATAAATCCATATTTATTTGATTATTTCCTAGGAATAAGTTATTTAATCCTTATTTAAATAATATTCCTAGTTAAATTTGACCAAATCATTTGTAAATAATTAAATAAATCATTATTTATTTAATTATATTTCCACCATTTCCTTAAAAATAATAAATAAATCATTTATTTATTTATTTATTATTTACAAATAAAGGATTTTACCCAAGTCAAAATCCTTTTCCCTCCAACAAATATAATAAAATATTCCCAAAAGGTGGTTCTAGAAGTTGGTTGATAATATTTTATTCATGTTCCAAGTTCTAGACCGCCCTAATATTTTGTTATAAATAGAAGGGTTTTCCCATTCATTTGTCACCTTTTCATTTTGGATTAGATCATTTTGGATCTATACTCTTGGTCTGACTTTGAGCCATTATCATTGTCACATTTTCCATCATTTACTTTATGAGCTCCCTTTGAGTTCTATGTTTTTCTGGGTTTTCTACACCAAAAAGAGAGAGAAGTTTTAGATCTGAAATGTTGACTTTCAAGAACCCATCCCATTGAGGAAAATTGGAAACACCTTTCTTGTTTTCCTCTTAGGTGCCCCTTTAATATAAAAATTCTTTCAAATATATTGTTCTTGTCTTATCTATTGGATGCATGGAGAAACATTTAATTTTCACTGCTTAATGTCTTTTATTCATAGATCTGGATTTGTGCAGCTTTATTTGGATCAACTAACTACAGATTTAAAGATATTGGCAGCCACAATTGATGTTAGGGCTATTTGTTATGCGTAGCTAAAGTGGTCTTTTTCCGAGCATCCATCAACCGTCTCTCCATCTATCATCTGCCTATTTATAAATTTAGGTACCTTTAAAATGATTCTGATAGCAAGGCCAAACCTTTGAATACCTCTAATGACACCTTGACTAACCAAAAATAATATTACAAGGAGAGAAAATAAAGATCTACTATTTTTAGGAATTTGAAACCTAATAGGACTCTAATACACTTTATTACATTTAACAAACTTTAAACGCCCCATGCTTGTCAATATACATCGAAAGATCATGTGCCTGAGGTGGCAATGACCATGACTAAACAATAAACACCCCCACAAAGATAGGAGGTCTGTCTTCCAATATTTGAGGGGGTGATGTCATATTTGTTGATGTGGTTGCCATGATGAGTTGACAGCTTGATCATCTTTGCCAATGAGTGTGTCTTCAACCAAAAAATCTACTAGTGATTTTTTACCCTTCCAGGTGGCTGACCTATTCCAAAAAAACAATTAAGGATTGAAAATTTCCAAAATTACTCCTCGCTACAAAAACAGAGGACTTCTAGGCAAGTCCATAGCAAGAGTTTGTAGTGTTTTCTACTTTGGCCATCTCTACAAATTGTTTTCCCTCTTTGCTAATTGGAGGATGTGTGGTGGGTATAAACACTTAAACACATGCCTTCACGTACCTTATTTGTGACAAAACCTGACATATATTCCCAAAAAAACATCATCAGTGAGTTCGTAGTGCTTTCTCAGCTTTAATCCTGGAGTACGCTGCGAACTTGCCTGATAAACAGCAGGCTTGAAAATTTTCCAATTTCTTCTTCAAAATTTATCATGGCTATGTAAATGATGATCTATAGTGAGGAAAAAAAAATATTTAAATGTATTTTAACCCATTTCAAGTAGTAGTGGCTTCACCCTTGGTAGCAGTGGTTTCACCTTCAACAAGTTCATTCACCATTGTTATCTTCAAGCCTTTTTTCTTGAGTTCAGTTTGCACCATTTCCATCTGCACCTCCAGCTCCTTCACTTGGCCTTTGAGCTTCTTCCTCTCTACCTGTAGCCAGATGTTCTGTTTCCTTGTGCGCTTCATCACTCTATGTAAAGGGATGGTTCTCTTTAGTAGTTTCTAAGCACTTTCTAAGGATTCATCATAATATATAATCTTCTCGTTCACTTTCTCCTTGAACTCCTCTACCATCTTCCTTTCTTTCTTAGCCTCTTCCAACTCTAGATTTTTTTAAATGACATCTTCCCTAGCTTCCCTCAATTGTTCCCTTAGAACCTCCTCTTCAAATTTTTCAGTGACCTTCTCCTTGTCTCTCCTCTACTTGATAATTTTTTCATCTTTTGGGGATAGGTCGATGATTTCTTCTACCATAGGTTGTTTTCCCTTTTCTGTCTCTTCAGGATTCTTGTCGGCCTTAATACCTTTGGCAATTTGCAATCTAGTGAGATGATTTCTTGGTTTAAATACAAAACCTATGTCTTCACTGGAAAGTCAAGTTTCTTGGCAATGAGGCATTTATTCTTCTTCTTACCTCCTTTGGTCTCCATGGGTTTAACCACAGGGGTTTCTTCTATATCTATGGGTTGTAAAATATCTTCAAGATTACCTTTTCCCATTGTCTGGCTCCTAGTGATTCTCCCATGAATCTTTTTCCTAGTTTTAGGCTTGTTGCTTGTAGGTGTGGGCTGAGGTATCATGTCTTCTGCAAATGTTCCATTTCAACCTCCATGGGATATGTAATTGGCTGCATTTCTCCTTCCTGTCCACCTTCTGCTTCAGCGATGGGCTCATCATTCTTACTAGAAGGGTTGATCTTTGATTTGGGTGTTTTATTAGGAGTCAACAAATCCACTTCATAACCACTTAAAAAATAGAAATATAACCGAGTCCCTATTTAATTTTTTCAATTCTTCCATAACCAAAAAGTTAATTAATCCATGATGGAAGATAGAGTTTCACTACTCTCAGGCCTAGCTTGTACTTTATCTGACATTTTGCCTAAGCTTCTGAATTGAAAAAATGGAAGGTCCAAAAGCTTCTTATCAATGAAATGGAGTAAAATTCTGAAGTGGTACTGATATCATGTGAAACCTCCCTTCACATGTGAAATACTTTTGAATCACCAAAAACATTTTGGAGCAATTCTCTTCGAGACAAGTTCTTGGTATCCCTGAGGTCATGTCCACTCCTATGCGCTCTAGCTTCATGAACTCACCACAATTCTGCAATCTGAATTTGGTGGCTTTAAACCACTCTTCCCATATCCTTGGAATTTATGTTTCTTGGGAAATGGTCTGAGGAGAAACCATGAAATTTAGTATGCCCGCCTTTGATGTCGTGCCAAAAAAATTTACAGCAAAATAATTGGAAACTTGGGCATGATGCCCCTGCAACTTCTGACAAAACCTCATGTGGTAAACACTAGTGAACGCTGATGCAAAACTTGGATCTTCCATGACCAATTTGAGGTCCATTGGCTCATACCTAACCACTAAGCCTCCTTTTGTGTTCTTCTTATGCATGGCTATTCTTTTAAAACAACACTAGCCTCCTTAGCAGTGTGACACCTGCAAAAGAAAATTACGCACAACAAAGAACTTGTAAATAGAGGTTGGACCTTCCTTAAGACAACAACAACAACTATACTCAAACAAAAGGGAAAATGTGACAGCAAACAGCTCACAAGGATGATTTAAAATGATAAGTTTGAATGTGAGAGGAAGGAGTCAAAATAAGGAAAGAAAAACAGAATGAAGGGATGGTAATGATGACCAAGCATGAACCATGACTCCAAAAAACTTAGCACATGACCTCATACTGACCCCTATCCATTTGCAAATTGACACCTCATCCATTACCTTGCTGGTGCAGAAAAAAATGAGTCTGTAGCGTTTTATGTTATGAGTATGGAAAATTTTCTACGGAAATGTCAGGTGAGTCCATAGCAGAAACAACCTATTTTCCATAGAATTCGCTGTGGACTTAGGAAAAAGTGGAAAAGTGGCTTAAAACTTAATATGAACCAATGCATGCAGATTCTTTGCATAATTTTATTGACATGACTTTCCTGAGATGACATGTGGGGACTCTAAATACTTAGGACTATAATCAAATCATGAAATTTCATCAACTTTCATGAATTATTTCATCAACACACTAAAACCTATACAAAATTACTTTCCTAACCAAACTAAATGTTATTGATAATAAAACAGCCACTGATGTATGGATCCGCAAAGCACTAGAAAACAAAGAAGGATTTAATCTTCAGTGCGCGAAGGAGACCTTTGTTGAAGTGCAGAGGGAATTTACAGAAGGAAGTACATCAACCTCAGAAAGACCGATGAAGGAAGCAGGAGGGGATGAAGAGATCAAGCTATTTCTACAAGCATGTATAAATTTGTTGTGAAACAAGAAGGCAGTAGAAAATCTTCAAGATTTGATAAATAATTGCGCATAGAATGAATAACCAATGGTAGAACAGTGAGCGGAGATGCATATGACTGTGAAACATACCAAGTTATTCTAGATCTCAAATCAGATGCTAATTTTCTACCTAAGAAAACATGGCAGTGCATGGAAAAGCCCAAGCTGGAGTGGTCTACCATTCAACTGTGCATGGCCAATCAATAGAAGATCATTCCTTTAGGAAGGTTTTCGCAAGTTGTGGTCATTATAGAGGGTGTTAAGGTGATGGCATACTTTGAAGTCATCCAAATTGTAGATGAGACTAATCCCTATCCGGCGCTGCTAGGAGGATTGGGCCATTGACATGGATGGTGTCATAAATCTAAAGAAAAGGAGGATGGAATTTGAAAGAAATGGAGTCAGGGTAATCATTCCTCTAGATCTTGTAGAAGGGCAAATATATATTGAGTCTTTACGCATTGATGATGATATTGATCAAATATTTAAGCTAACCTTGTGCGAGGAATATTGGATTAATCCAACAATAGATGGGAATCTTAAGTGGGAGAAGGATAACCCTTGTTTTTCAAACTCTGATGAAGAACTAGAAAATTGGTAGAACCTGTTGCATGAGGTATATGCGTTGCATTGTAATCGTGTGACCCGCTCTCTGCGATGTATAACATCTGAGATACATTATTTGTCATACTATGATGGATTAAATGATATAAACATGTTTATAGGAGAGCTTGAAAGGATTGTTCCTGATGGACAGAGATTCCATGCTTTGGATCTTGTCTTGTGCGCTACTCCAACAAGATGGTGGGAAACTAGCAAGGAGAATATGGGAAACTGGGAGGAATGTACGTGCATGATAAGGTTGCAGTTTGAATGTACAACCATTAAAATGGAAGATGTGTACTCTGGAAAAGAGGATCTGCACAGATATTTGGCAATATGGAATCAGGTATGGGGCGTAGAACCAAGACCTAAATGGGTCCATATGTTTATTCACACATTGGGAAAGGTTCCTACTGAATGGTATTTAGAGATAGAGCTACGCAAAGGCACTAGTGAATGGTTTGCATTGACATAAAGTTTTATTCTTACATTTATCTTTGAGAGTGGAATTGATACAGTTGACCAAGCTTTGATTCTATAAATCGTTAATGCATCGTTGAAGGAAAATATGAGATGTAGACAATTGGAAATTATGGAATCTAGGGAACAACGTGCGGATGCTAGAGCCTCGATTTCCTCCCCTACAAATTTCAAATAAATGTGCTCCATGATGAACCTTGCTGAATACTATAGGAGGCAAATTCTGAGTTATGATTTGATCACTTCACCCATGACTAAAATACTCAAAAGCAGTGCGACATTCCGTTGGGATGACGAATGTTAGAGGAGTTTGCAGTTATTGAGAGATGTGACAGACACTACATGATATGCTTTGAAGTATTGGTCAATAAGCCTATGTTGGGGGGGTGGGGGGCGATCTGCAGATGGTTATCCTTGGCTCTGGAGTATATGCGCAGACAGGTGCAACACACGCACGGTAGCTGCGCAAGGAGGTTGAATGGGTTGCAGAGGTGTCAAAAACTAGCCTTTGGAACAGTAAAACTGGAAAAGACATATTTATTACCATTTATGGGAGCTTCTGGGTTTCATTTAATGAAAGGAATTTTTCCATATTTGGGACCATTTTTTCAGTGATGGAGACTCATTAATGCAAAAGTAGTCGTTGAAGATGCGCCACAAGTAGAAATATGACCTATGGGGTTGCAATAGTTTCCTTCTCTTTCTGAGTGAATTCTTTGCTTTAAGCTCCCTAATTTCCACTGCATATTCTGTGTCTATGTCTAGTTTGGATTCGTGGTTCGAGGACACATTGCACCGAGTAGGGTTGGTCTATGCTATTCCTGACAGTATGATGGCCACAAGACCTGGAGATGACCCTGTTGTGCTTGAGGTCGCAATTGCTGAAACACCTGTGCCCTCCAAGTTTAAGAAGGGGAATTCTTCTGATACCCAAAAATATCCAAGGGAAAAGATGCCAAATTCATGCTCTACTGTGACTGAGAAACTGAAACGCCCTATGTCCTAGGTCCCCGAGACCATTGGGGAAGGAGAGGAGGATGTAGTTGAATTGGTCCCATTCTCACGGTCGCCGAGATATGTTGTGTCGCGCAAACCCTCAATTATAATTCCCAAAGACCCAGAGAATGTGCGCACAAGCATCCAGATGACATTGATCCCTGAGAATGTCCTGATGGAAGGTGGCATGTTCGCTAAAGTGCCACAACTCTGATTCAATGATTGGGACATTGCAGATGTCGACAAGTTTCCATAGCTTGCACTGGAGTTGTACCTTGATCAAATCACATATGAAGGAGGCATTGTGTGCCTTGAACCAAAAATATGGGTGTTATCTCTGCACAAGGCAAGCCTGCTCAACTGGCTCGAGATCCCTCATATTGGACGCAACCCTATAAATGATATTTGTGTTAGAAAATTGCTCGCGCTAGTCCACGATGATGCATTGTGGTTGGGAGAGCGCATCCCTATTGATGTTGCCTTGATCCATAGGATCATGGGTCTGCATGAAAAATGGGCTAATGGTATTGCTGATTTTGGTGGAAAGGCACAAGAGAAGACCATTGCAGATAAAATCAAGAAAATGTACCAAGTCACATGAAAGAGCCGAGGTTTTGTGGTCGAGGAAATAAATGACCCAGCAGTTCGATTTGGTATGATCATATTGGCCTACAAGATGATGCGTAAGTGCAGACCCAAGGAGGTTCTCTCGCACGTTATTTCTCTCATTGGATGATGCAAGAAGGGAGTGATTTATATCTGGTCCAACTATCTCTGCAAGGAATTCTTAGAAAATGTGCGTGAAGCACCGGAGGAAGGCAAGGATTTCCACTATCGGTTATTGCTTTTAATTGCACTGATTGGGTGGTGGACCACCAAAGACAGCCAGTTCCAAAATATTGAGCCTCAGATGTGCAAGGCTAAATGCTATGCCACATTGTGGAATTATTTAGACCTGGTGTGCGCCAGAGAAAACAAGATTTTTTGGGTTTTGTATGATGCCACTCTTTATCAGGTTGTACATTCAAAGCCGCAACTATCACCCACGTTATATGATCAATATAATATGGTAGCTAAGTTCAAAGCTACATTTCACAACATGCATATCCATGCCAAAGGCACCGTGGAAGGAGTGTGGTACGAGTTACCATATAGTAACTAAGGATGATTTTCTCAGAGTAACAGTTGAATGGTCGCCAGCCTGGTTGACATCGATCACACCAACAAAGCCGCGCACTTGAAGCTGGATAGAAAAACCAATAGAGAAGGTGACTGAGATGGAAGCAACATCAATGACCACTGGTGAGAACATAGTCCTTGAAAAAGAAACAAAGCCAAAAAATAATGGGTTTGCGCCAAAGGATACAAGAGAAGCAGAAACCTCTAAGGGAACCAAGTGCGGCTCTCAAGCCGTCAAGGGATGACGGAAGAAGAGGAAGGGTTCCAAAGAGTTCGTGCAGGAGGTCTTGACATTGACAGAAGATGATCTGCACAAAATTACCAACACTGTCATGTCTATGATCGAGGATCACTGGACCAACATGGAGGTGTAGTACAAGTCTGCGTTAGAACTTGTTCAAGTTGGAATTTAGGGGTTCAAGATGTAGATGAGCCAGATACAAGCGAGCGTAGATGAGGTGAGCTATACCAATGCATAATTCATGAGCGCACAACCATCATATGTTTCCTTACCAACCACCGGGGATGCTCGCCTTGTGAAAATCCTCGCGCCAACAATTCAGGTGGACGCCAGGTGGCGTGCCCAATTCCAGGGATCAGGTGATACCAATATTAATATTTTAGTGTTACCTATAGGGAAACTTCACATGATGCACTCAATGATCATAGATGAAAAATACAGAGAGGCTACTGCTCACACTCAGACAATGGAAGTCCAGCAGCAGGAAGAATAAGCACACCAATAACAACAAAAAGCAGAAGCAGCATGTCAAGAAGCTGAAGCCCAGCACGTTGTGCTTGAGGCAAAAACCCATTAAGTTTGCCAAGATATTCTAGTTGTCCTGGCCACAGTTGCGCCCAAGGAGAATTAGGAGGATTGGTTTCCGCATTGAAAGCATCACGCGCTGAGGTGCAAACAGTCAGAAAAAAATATGCACAACAAATTGTATATCTACAAAAAAACTTGCAGCTCGATACTCCACCATAGGTTCACGTGAAAAGAGCAGCCAAAGTAAATAAAGCCATAGATAGTATAGTTGTTGCAGTCACCCAATGTGACAATCTGTTAAATTAATCCATGAGTGTATGGACCTCAGTGCAAAATAATCCATTAGTTCAGCAGCTGCGAGACGTACTCCATCAAAAGGAGAAAAAATTTGAAGAGATCAGGACAATGGCGCCAACCTTGGTTCTGACACAACACCTTGCTCGTCCACAGAAGTTTCAGACAATACAAACAAATATTAAAGACTTGTGTCGCAAAGAACAATTGCTGAAAGCACGCATGAAACCATCGGACAAGGAAGCGCTTCAACTTTAACAGACTTTGGATAACACTTTGAAGACTATTCAGCAGACTTAGCGCAACATAGATATGGTCATTGAAGGGCCCACCACAAAAAATTTGGTTTAGCAAGCACAGGTTGCCGCAATGCAAATTTTGGACTTAGCGCTCCCTATGAAATATTTTGTCAATGCACTCCAAGCCAAAATCAAGGAGCATGGGCCTCACTGACTCAAGATGAGCCACATGTTTGTGTTGGGGGCCTGTTGGAGCGGGGTCCCATGGGGAACAATTTTTGATGTAATTTTGTATAAGTCTGGTATAAGCGCGCTGCGTGATTGAGTCAAGGGGCTTTGGGGTGGGTCAAAGTCCCTAAATGTGATGTAAATGGGTTTAAGGGTAAACTGTGGGCCTCAAACCATGGTTTGAGACCATAGTATATGCGCACGGAAAAATTATAAATAAATAGGTCGAGTCTAATGGAAGTAGCTTAAGACTATTATTGATGTTTGATAAGTTATGCATCTATAATACGTTGTAAGGGTTTCATCTAGGTTGGGTTAAAAGGCCCCTGCTGCCTATGTGCGCGGAGACCTAGTCCTGGTTATGTGTGGACTCTGCTGGTTGTGTGCGTGGAAGGGTTATGTGTAAGGGAAAGTCTGATATGTATTGAAAGGATCTAAAGTTAATGTAAAGGACAAATTTTTGAAAACTTTTTGTGATTTATATGAGTTATTTATTGTTTATGTTTTGTTGAGATCACATTATTTCTGTGTCGCTTATTGATTATTGCATGAATATATCAGTTAGGGTTATGCATGCTTATTGATGATCGATAAATATGTTTAATTAATTGCATTGTTTAGATTTGGATCTAGTTCTATTATTCTTATCTGCGTTGAAGCGATCTACGACTCTGACTTGTTCTGTTAAGGATTGTGCATATTCTATGATTCTGCCTTATTCTATTGTGCGCATCTGTTTACGATTGATATAAGTTTGTGTTCAACTTGCTTAGGACCACTTCATTAATTTCTCAAGCAGGTCATTTTCTAAAGGGCCAATAGTTGGAGGGTTTGTTGGTTTATCCATAAAATCTAAACCTGGGTCAGGACCCCTCAAGCCAAAAATCAAATTTTAAATTTAATGGAAAATAATTGATCTTCCTCATATTGTGAATCTAGTCTATATTTTCAAGAAAAATGTACTGTTGAATATCTATCATCTCGTCAAATGTCTTTAAATTATATGGAAAATTTTGGCAAATCATTAATGGAAATCTTCCCATGAAAAACTTTAAATATTAATAATAACCTAGAGGAATATCAAAAGAAGAATTAGTAAAAATGATACAAGAACATTTCTCTGTTTATGCATGGAAATACACTGATATGAAAGGAATTGACCCTGAAACTTGTATGCATCATATATATATTGAAGAAAATTCCAGACCAACTATACAACCACAAAGGAGGATGAATCCAAACTTAAGAGAAATTAGATATCATTTTTGGGGATTCAACTGCATTAAGTAATTCATTCATCTATGACAATTTCCATGAGAGGTAGTCATAATTGACCAATTACTCATGATTTTTGAATAGTCCACTTATCACTCATTGCATCAGGTGATGCTCAAAGGGGTGAAGAAGTGGGATTGAAACTAGTGAAATAAATCACATAGCATTAATCACCACTTCCGGGTCTTGCACCCGGTAACCAGGACTTCTCGAGAGGTCACGCATCCCAGATCGCCTCTAGCTCAAGCGTGCTTAACTGTGGAGTTTCCCCCCACAATAAATCCCACTTATCTTGCTACCCCATTTGAAAAACCTTAGCAATTATTGTGCCTCATGAACCATTCAAGTAGATATCCATTCACTCTTTGTATGGTTCATGAGGCACAATACTTGATAAGGTTTTGAAAATGGGTTAGAAAGATAAGTGGGCTTGATTGTGGGGGGAAAATACACAGTTAAGCGCACTTGAGCAAGAGGTGATTGGGGATGGGTGACCTCTTGGGAAGTCTTGGTTACCGAGTGCAAGACCTAGAAGTGACGATTGACATTATGTGATTCATTTCACTAGTTTCATTCCCACTTATTCGCCCCTGTGAGCATCACCTGATGTAATGAGTACTAAGCGGACTATTCAAAAATAATGACAAATTGGTCAATTATGACTACCTCTCATGGAAATGGTCATAGATGAATGACTTACTTAACGTAGTTGAATCCCAAAAAATGATATCTAATATAATACACTGCGAAAATCCCTCAATATTAAGAGAAAATTTTAAGGAAGAATTACAAAAGTTTTTAAATGTGAATTTCATCTATCCTATATCTGGTAGTCAATGGGTCTCACCATTAGTGATTGTTCTGGAAAATAATGGAAAATGGAGAGTATGCATTGATTATAGAGAACTGAATAAAGCTACCTTAAAAGATCATTTTCCACTTTCTTTTATAGATCAATTTCTTGGCACATTGGCAAGAAAGAAGTATTTTTCATTTATGGATGGCTTTAGTGGATATAACCAAATCCAAGTAGCTCCACAAGATCAAGACAAGACAATTTTTCTTTCCCATGGGGAACTTATTCTTATCAAGTACTTCCTTTTGGATTATGTAATGCACCTGCAACATTCCAAAGGGCATTTATAGGAATTTTCTCTTATCAAATTCATGATTGTATGGAAGTATACATCGACGATTTTATTTTCTATGGAAACTCTTTTGAATAAGCTCTTAATAATTAAGAAAAAGTTATTATTAGATGTAAAGAAGAAAATCTCTCCATGGACAGGTGGAATCCACCAACAAAGTAATTGAAGCAATTCTTACCAAAACTGTGCAACAACATAGAAGAGATTGGGAAGAAAGGCTTCTAGAAGATTTATGGGCATACCATACTACATGGAGAAACACCATAGGACATACTCCCTATGAATTTTTTTATGGGAAAAAAATCATGTTCCCTATTGAGTTCCAAATCAATACTTTCAAGACAACAGTCAAGTTGGGTCTTGATCTATCTGAAACAAAAAAACAAAGGATGGAGCAGTTAAATGAACTTGATGAGATGAGACATGATTCTATTCAAATAAAAAACATAGTTCAACAACAAAGATCCAAATGGCATGACAAATTCATAGAAGAAAGGAAATTTCAGCTAGGAGAGTGGGCATCACTTTTTGATTCAAAGTTTAAATATTTTCAAAGAAAATTTCAAACTCATTGGCTTGGGCCTTATGAGATTGAAACTGTCTTTGGAAATGGAGTAGTTAGAATTAGAACTATTGATGAAGAAAGAGTGGTCTTCCTTGTAAATGGTCATTGATTTAGAATTTATCACAAAGCATTGACAAGGGAAGAGTTTGTTAAACATGTGCGGGATAATATTGATCTTAAGGTTGTTTGGAAGGATTCTCCTTCCTCTCCAAATTAAATCACAAAAAGCCTTTTGTTTTCAATAATAATATATATATATATATATATATATATATATATATATATATATATATATATATATAATTGTATAAAAATGAAAACCAACATTGTTGGAATGTTTATACAGAAAATCTAGGATGAAAACCAAGCATTCTTGGCACCTTAGATTTTATTTTTAATCCTTGTTCTAGTCCCACTTCTCTTATGGCCCTATTTTTATTTCTACAAATAATCAGCTACAAAATTGATGAGAATCTGCAGTCTTAACAAAATTTTGCAGCTAACTTGATTTGATAGGATTCAATCAGGACATGGAAGATTCAAGCACCAAGGAATAATGATCAAGATTACAGCTAAGGCATCCAAAGACAACCTACAAAGGACCAATTCAAACATCATAAGCAAGAATCTAAAAGTATGTAAATGTTAAATTAAATACTAAGGAAACAAAACATTGGATTCTAAAATAAAGTAGACGTTGCTACTACCATTCAAAATCATCATTAGTTTTTTCGACTTCAAGCTAACCATAAATACTATGTCTTGTCTATGAATTCGGCATAATCATAATTCAAAAACTCATTTTCCATTTTCACACAACCATTTGATTCCATAAAACCCTACTCCATTCATAACTCTGCCAACGTCCATACTCTATTTTCAAACCCATACTCACTCCATAAAACTTTATTCTCTGATAATTTCACCTCATCTATACTGCCATATCACTCCATAAACCTATTAAAGGAAGAAATTAAGGGTGAATACTTTGTCGACATGGGGATTATTGTAAGAAATGAGCCAGATGGAAAGAAATTTATGGAAGGTTACCCTCAAGTCAGGAAAATGTTGCATCAAGCGTAATGGTTAGATTTCATAGAAAAATTCAACGACCATGATAAATAAGTGACTAAATCATTTGCTCGATCATTCAATGGAGTTGAGGTGGAAATTGGGGATGTAAAAATGATATTAAAAAAATATTTCATAGCAGAAATGACTGGCTGAGCCAAATCTGGTGAAAAATGGTTCAAGAACAAAGGAATTGAAGAAAGTGGATGGAAAACATTTCTCAAAAACCCAGGTATGGACACTTTAGTATTTAAGAACGACATTTTGGTTTCACCTCTTAAAAGTAAGTGGAGAAATTTGTTGTTAATCATTCATAAATTTATTACTTGTGAGGGCAGATTTGGAAACATGTTTTTCTATCTTGTGCATTTAATGATGGATTTCCTTGAGGGTAATGAAATCAATTTGTCTTATTTATTACTCCAAAGTCTGAAGAAAATGGCCAATAGCACTCAGAATAAAATACAGTTTATTGAAAACACCATATATCATCATGGTTTAATAAATATGTTAATTGAAGGTCATCTTAAAACCAAAGGGGATAACTGGGAAAGTTTCTTAGTCAGAAATCACTTTCAGGAAGTAGAACAGGAAGGGTCCAGCAGTAAAATCAAGAGAAGAAGGAGGAAACTACCTACAAACCGTAGTAATGACTTACCTCTAAAAGCACATAAACCTTCAGAAGATGATATTCCTCTTATGGTTGTAATAGAACATCTTAAGGAAAATAATGTTAGAAGAAATAAATCCAGTGAAAACAAAGGAAGCACATACAAGAAGAAAATAGAGGAAAAAGAGAAAAATAAGGAAGAAAAAGAGAATATTCAAAAGGACTTTTCTACTACTAAATCATTTTCTAAAACTCCATCCACCTTGAGAAGGAGCACAAGAATAAATAGAATCATACATGAATAGTCAAGACAGCCCCCAGAATTGGTCAATTTAGAGCAAGAAGAAATGAAATTCATATTCCATCTCCAAAAGCTCCATCACCTACAATTGTATCACCAATCTCAATTCTAGCAAGAAGAACGCTTGAAATAGACCCAATTCAACAAGAAATATATGAATACAAAGAATCCCTGGAGAAGAAAGCCTCAAACAAAGTTACTGCATCTATTCCAAATCAGGGAGAAGGAGTTAATTTTGATACTCCACCAGAATCTCCAATAGTCAAAACCCTCAAGGAATAAATTTATGAGTTGGAGACATTAAATAGGCATTTGAAGAAAGAACATGATGCATTAATAGTACAGGGTGAAATTAAAAAGAACACAAGTGATAATCTCCTATTACACCTTGGAATATGGTATGAAAAGAACAAGAAGTTGAAGGCCAAAAACAAATCCCTTAAAATAAAAGTCATAAGTCTTCAACATAAAATTTTTATGAAGAAACCAAGGATGTCAATTATTATCAAGAAGGAAAGTAGAACTAATCTGGATGTTCATGCTAAAGTATCAAAGGAGATTCAAAGACAGAAAAAGGGTACAAACTTTGAATTTTTTTCCTGAGGACATGCAATTGTATCTGTGTGGGGGAATGTTGAACCCCATAATTGATTCTTTTTGACACCATGCTTTACTTCATTTCTTTCTTTTTGACCTCCATAACAATGCATTGGACATCAAGTTATAGATTTTATGACATGGCAGGTATACAATTGTCTCTTATTTCGTAAAATGGCAGTGTCCTTTATTATTTAGCTTAATGTTTACTGTGGCTACTGAATTCCAATGATTTTGTAGCCAATTCAAAATTTCGCAGCCAAGTTCATAGTTTGATAGGTTCCAGGATGCTAGTTGTAGAGTGAAATATACGGATAGGTGGAAATTGATACAAATAATGATCTCCTCCTATTCTCATGAGCCAAAGAGATGGAATAGATCCTAATTATATGATCAAAGTCAAGGTCAACCACCAAAAGCCGGCAACAGGAGAGCAAGAATGAGATTTGTGCCTCCTGATTTTGCTTCGCTAATAGAAAATTATGAGTAAATAATGATTTTATCTTTTCTAAAATAAATATAGTTTCTGTTGAATAGGCTTAGGTGTAAAGTTTTGAACATTAATTTTTATGAGCTCTATAAGTAATGCCTCTTGGCAGAAATGAAAGCAACTGTCAGTAAGATTGAAACTCTGTTATTGAAACATTGTTTAAAGAAGACATTTCATTTCTAGTGTGCATCAATGTGTGATTAAGTGTTTTATCAGTAGCATAATTGTGGTTTCCTACTTCTCGTGGAGGGCCCCCTCGATGAATTAAGGATTTTTATGTTTTTTTCATTACTAAGTATTTAATTCTTTAATTGTGTTTCGATTTCTCTTAACTAAAATTATAAACTGTGTTGTCAATTTTCTTTCAGCTGATTCATTTTCTCAGCCTTTTTAAATGCTTCATCTCTTTTAAAAAACACGAATGCAGATGGATAGATAGGATTTTCATGAAAGTAGAATTCTTTATAATTGTGAAGAGTGAAGAGTGATTTTCATTAAGTACAATTTCATTCATGTAACTGTGTGGTTTTATTTAAGTATTTATATTTATTGAGTAAGAAAGATTTTATTTTACTGCAAATGAATATAGATTTGGTTTACATTCATGTAAAGTGTGAGATTGATTTCATTTATGCAAGGGTTTGAGATTTCCATTTCAAAGCAAAGTGTGGAATTTATAAATAGAAATAGTTCTAGAAGAGAGTGTAATCATCATTAGAGCTTTCTAGGAATCATTAATTTGCTTATAAAAACCATGTGCATTTCCATAAAACTCGTTTTCATTTAGAATTATGTGAATAATTAAGACTTCTAGCACTGTACAATGCATTTATACTTCATCATCTTACTAGCTCTGGTTGACAATTTAAATAAGTAATTTAAAACCAATTAATTTACCAAACAATTACAATGCCAAAACATGCCTCCCTTGTCTCCCTAACTTACTCACTACACAATACTTTGTCCTTAATTATATCAAACACAAATTGTGCAATTATATTGGATATTTGGGCCCTATCTATATCACTACAACCCTTAATTGTGCAATCCTTGCAGTATATCGCTCAATCACTGTGCATTGCATAGTTACAATGGCTAGCCTTGTCTCCCTTGTCGCTGCACAGTATTATGTCCTACCTTGACTCCTACTTTGAATTGTGTGGTTCCAATGGACAAGGAGGCCATATCTCCTTCCTTTTGAATCTCAGTTGCACAATCATTGCCTCCTCTTCCTTGAGTACTGTGCACTACGCATCCTATCTCAACAGGATCATCACCTTTTCTCATAGACTTCTCCACTACGCATGACCTTGATAAGCCTTCCCTAATTACACATTGTGTATTTCCAGAGGGAAGTGTGGTCATCCCTGGGTCCCTATTTTCCTACACTGCCCAATTCTTAGCTTCTTTCTCTAAAATCCTTTGCAAGTTTCCCTATCACAATCAATATGTTACATGAGCAAGCACAGGTAGAATAGGTGGTTTTTAGACTGATGTTTGATTGTCATGAGTGGAATTCATTTGTAGGTGTTATCACCTCAACATGGTAGAGTGATGTTCTAGGAAGTCATCAAGGAGAGGCTATAAGATAACACTTGTTAAGAAGGAGAGAAAGGAAGAACCATCATGAATGATGTGAATGAATATTAGACCAATAAAAAGAGGTGGAAAGTCATGTTGACTTGGAAGGTTTTAAAATTCACTTGGACCCTTTGGAGGGTGAAGATAAAGAACACACAAAGATCCATCAGGAAGAAGTCAAAGTCATAAAATCAAAGAGAAGAGCTTGACATTGATGAAACGAAGTCTTATCTCACCATATCCAAGTTATGGCATCTCAAAGTGTCATTACAAAGTCATAGGTGTCAATGTATTTTTCCACATCACTTGTCGAATGTAATTATGTAAATTACAAAAGATGATAAAATTTAAAAAGTGTGGAATCCCAAGGGTCCCACATGGAATGCTAAAGGTCACTAGAAAGTTCTAAAGTCATGTAGAAGCTAAAAGGTCACATAGGAATTCAAAAAGTAATTATAGGAGCTTAGTTTTCATGAAGGAGGTCAAGAGTCACATGGGAGGTGGAGAGTCACCTAATTTGTTATAAATATACCCTCATAGCTCAAGACAGGGGACTTTGGACTTTTCACCTTGGCTTATCTAGCTTGGCATAGGAGAGAAGATCTTTCTTTGGAAGAGCAAGTAGTCACTTAACGTTCCACTATCGGGGATAGTTATGGTAGCATTGTAATTGTGTATCTTGGGACTTTCACTTAATATATGAAGCTCTCATAGCCATTGCACTTTCATGCTTATGTCATGAATGATTGTAAGACTATTCTTTCATTGTTTTTAGTGTATGTTTATGTTAACACATACTAATGAAAATGAACTATTTCGTTGGATTTGGTATTTATATTTTTTAATGTGCGTTGTTACTTGCTTTTATGACCATTTTTATCTTGTGAAATACTTTACAGGTTATTAATTATTATTTCCATGCTCTTGTGTGTGTCTTTTAGGATAGTATTATTACTTTCCTTCAAGAGGCTCAATTTCTCTTTCCTTGTCGTGAAAGTGCCTTATATACATTGCAATTGTATGTCTCACAATGTCAACTTGTTTATTTCAAAGATTTTTTGTATAATATCTTATGTTGATAATTGCATCCAAGAAAAATTCCTAATAATATTGGAAATCGGCCTTATTTCCCAGTTGGGGCTCCTACTCCAAACGGTGTGAGGTCTAGTTGGGAATTCATGTCGAGGAGACCCCTTATGTTGACAGACTTCCAACACTGTCAATAGGAACTCAAACACATATGGGGAACAATTATCACAATTGGAGAGAATAAATAATGCATTATATAAATTTTATCATGATTTTTCACTTCAATATGGAATGGAAGAAATATGAGAAGGTATGTAGGATCATGCAACAACTAGAGGAGAATCCTGGTGTAGCAAAATAATTTATGTCAAGAAATTATTTATTGTAGAATCAATATTAATTATTTAAGAATTATTAACTCAAATAGAAGGTCCTTCAATAATTTAGGGCTTCTCCTATAGGAGAACATTCAAGGTTCTTAAAAACATACCATAGGATAAAGAAATATTTTCTTAGGAATGTTTTAAAGAAAATTTCCAAAATTTTATGGTTTAATGTGCGGTATGCCAGCAAAATAATGGAGAGATAATTCAGACCTGAATGATCATACATCCATTAGTCATACCAAGTCAACACTAGGAAGAATTTTCAATGGATTTAATTATAGGTTTACCTAAATCTAAAGAAAACAATTTCACTATGGTAGTGGTATATCGACTGAAAAACTAATTCCCATTTTTATTCTCTTTATCATACTTTTAAAGCAAGTGCAATGGTGGAATCATTCATGGAAACATTCCAAAATATACATGGAATACTGGAGTTCATTGTAAGTGAAAGAGATCCAATTATCAATGAAATTTTTTTGACAATATTATTTTCTTGTTTGGGAAATCAATTATCTCACATATCATCTTACTATCCTCAATATGATGGGAAAAATAAGATTGTGAATAAATTTTTAGAAGGATAACTATGTCGAGTGGTTTCCCTTGGAATTCTAGTGGTATAACACATCCCTCCATACTTCATAAGAAAACCCATTTTTAGCACTTTATGGATATCATCCTCCATCCATAAAATCACCCTTGAAAGGGAATATAAAAGCCCAATTAGTGGAGGAACACATATGGAATGAACAGGAGGTTCTCAAATTATTAAAGGACGACTTGGTTATAGCACAAAATAGGATTAAACAACAAGAATATCAACATTACAATGAAAATGAATTTGAAGTGGGGGATTGGTATCTATGAGACTACATTCATATAAACATATGTCCCTCAAGCTATAAGGAAAATAAATTAGCATTGAGGTATTATGGCCCCTATAAGGTGTTTCAAAGGATTTGAAGTATGACTTACAAATTGGAGTTGCCTCCATCTTCCCATGTACATCCAATATTCCATATTTCTTGCTTAAAGAAAGTAATTGGTGACAAGATGTCAGTCAAAACCATTTTACCAAATATTAATGAATAAGGGAAAATCATATTAAAACCATATATAATGTTTGAAACAAGGATAAAACGATTTGATAAATCTAGAAATTAATGAATACCTCATCAAATGGGAGAACCTATGATTGGAAGAGTCCAAATGGTAGATGAGTTATTCATGTATAAAACCCTATAGTAAGACAATTTTTGAAGGATACACTTCATTGAAATGGAGGGGCATGTTAAGACCTATATAATCTCCATTTTAACCCTAAAACTAAAGATCTAAATATTGAGTTATTATATTTCTATTTTTATATTTCTATGTCACCAAGAACCTTTCAATGTAACATTTCATTATAATTTTATATCATTTGAATGTTATAACAATACTCAGGAGACCTATCCCTTAGGATCATCAAACATTGTCTTCTACATTGTATTCATTGTAAAAGGAGGATTCCCCCTCAAAGTGGATTGTAATTATTGGTTTCTTATCATTTTAAGGTGTAAGTTTCATAACATTGACCTAGTCCAACAATACTCATGGTTAAATCCAATTTAAAAGAATTAAGGCCAAAGAAATAGAGACTTGTTGATGCTAGGTCAGTTGAATTTTGGATTTTTTGAGGCTTCAACATAGTGCTACTTAATTTTTTATAGGTTTAATGTGTTGTTATCATTGGTTGCAATTTGTAAACCATTCCATACATTATAGGTCATGGAATAATGGTTAGTTATCTAATGATAAGTTGGTTAGTGACATGATGTAAAGTGTTTCTCTCTCCATATATAATACAAAATATAATTGGAATCATCCCTTGGGTCATTTAAGTTATACATGTGTATACAAGTCATAGGATTATAATATTATTCTCTTTTCCTTGTTGACTATTTATATAAATATTTTTTGTAAGGTAGATAATAAGAAAATATATAGTATGGTGTCGATAGGGATGAATGACCCAAAAACTGTTACAAGGGTTCTCTCTGGTATTAGGTCCCAATTGTGCCTCAGGGTAAGAGACCCATCCAAATTCTAGCGTAGTAACCATGCTTGGTTTTTTTTAATGATGTGAGATATTGAATGATCATTGCAACAAAAGTAGGTAAGGAAACTAAAATAAAACTATCTAGTTGCAGAAATGAAACTAAGTTAAACTAAATAAGAGTTGAATGATAGATGAGAACAAGAAATAATGAGTAAATAAACAACATAAATTCGAAGTCGAGGAAATAATTAGTTGATATCCTAGACAACACTAAATGTCTAACTTACTAGAGAAAATACATAATAGTTATTCCATGGTGTAAAAACTTCTCATTAAATAAATCTGAATGTAGGAACATTAATCATTCAAGAAAGAACCACTTATTTCACATAATATTTTCTTAAATGACAAAAAATTATCTCATAGAATGCATACAAAATGAATTTGCTAAAGAATATTTTGAAACGAAACACAATGCATTCCAAGTTATGATTTTAGTAGTGGTCTTATAGGATCCTAAATATTATATACTATTGCATCCAAGATACACCAACTTCCTATATCTATTCTACAATAATTTCCAAAAAATTCAAAAGTACCCAAAATTGATAGCTTTACAACATTTATAAACTAAGCTAGTAACCACCTCTTGGGATCCTTGGGATTCTCTAGGGAAATTTACAACTCTTCATCTTCTCATGATTTTCAAATATAATAAATAAAAATACTTGAAAACACTCTAACTTGTCTGACCAATATTTGCGATAGTACGATTATATCTTCAATTGGGACCCTTGTGATCTTTTGAAAATAAGCTAACCATATTTCATAATATGATGTAATCATCCTAATTATGCTAGGTAGTTGGATCTCCATGATGGCTTGGTACTCTAAGGTATTATGGGAGAGAATTGGCACATCTTTCTTCAACGAGAACAAGAATGAGTTCATAATTGTCTACTACTTAGCTAGCTCTATGAGATGTTGCTTATTGTTGTCTTTAGTGAGTTTTACAGTGAATAAATTGAAGGATAAATCCATAAAATTAATCATCTCATTCAATTATTTGCTTATTTATTCATTTCATTTGGCCTTTCCTTAGGACCCAATGTATGGGAGTTTGTTCATTTTGATGATCCTCTCAACCAAAGAATAATTTTGTTGGTATTGTGTTACCTATATGGAGATGCCTTTCTCAAGCTACTATATATTTACAACCTGATTGATAGTGATAGAATCATATGTCAGTTCGTTTGCACTGATTACAAGGGCTCTGATCTGGCTTGATGATATTCCTTGGGTCAATGTTCTAGATAATTTATTGCATTCAGTACCCATTGGAGCTAAGTATCATGTTCCTTTTCCAACACCCAAAGTGGTAGTAGCTTAGTTGAAATCTCCTACATAAGCTATAAGCATGGTTACACTTGTAGTAATAGTGTACTTTTGAAGCACATGCTTTGTAATCTTCCACGTTGGTGCTTGTCTCCTTCATGGTCTTAGTCTCAGCCTTCAATAACTTAACCTACTACTCTATCTTAGATATACATAGATATTTCATGTTTATTGACTCTATGAGATATTGCACATTTCTCTCAGTGGTTTGAGAGAATGTTGTGTCGATTGAGGCCATAACAAGCAGGTCATTTCTAGCGTTAGGATTTATGGGCCTCTCAGTATTGATATGTGCTAGTGGTAGATGTGGAGTAGCATATGTATTATGGGTATGATCCATAGTCATTTTTATCTGCTCCAAGAGATCATGTACATTTTTCTCGGTGGCTTGAGAGAATGTTATGCTTGCTAAGGCCATAATAAGTTGGTTCCTTCTAGTGCCAGGAACTATGAACCTCTCAATAGTGATATGTATTGGTGGTAGGTGTGGAGTAGCATATGTCGTATGTCTATGATTCATAATCATGTTCATGCTATGATTAAACATAAAAAATTTCCAAATTTACCATGTTCTTCCTTTTTTCTAGTGTTATTCCCATATTTATCATTAGCAAGTGAAATCACACTAGAAAAAAGCCATATTTTTCATTAGCAAGCGACATCACACTAGCAAAAATCCATATTTGTCATTAGAAAGTGACATCTTGTAATCTTGGAAGTTTTTAATGTCCCCCTGTTGATCTACATGTCATTTAGATCATATTGAGTATCAGGATCATGTTCCTCTTATTGAACCTAAAGAGCCTCTTTTCTAGATTTAGCCTTTACTTCATCCTATCATTTTTTCTCTACTTCTTCTTGCTTTCTCCTTTATTCCTTAACTCTTCTTTGTTCATCAACTTCTTTCTTCCATTCCCTCTCTTTTCTCATACTTTCCTCCTCTTTGTGTTTGAGCTCAATTTTTTGAGTTATCCTAGAAACCTCTTAGGCTATTCAGGGAACTTCTTGGTATTTATTTAGCTTTTCCCCCTATTCTATTTGAGTTTCTTCCTACTAGGATACTCACTTATGGGCCAATGCTTATGTTTTTTATTGAACCTTTTATTTCTTATTTTGGGAAGGATTGTAACCTATTATTGAAATAACCTCTAAGAAATTTAAAGCATTTTTCTATTTCTCCTCTTCTATCCAAGTCTTTGATTGTTAATCATGTGTGTTATTGCATCAATTGTAATGATCCTTAATTTCATGTATTATATGATACCTACTGAACATCGGGTCCCCAAAATGGAAAAGAAATAGTGCATAAAAATCTTCTTTGGATTCCTTGATATCCTTTAATTGATATGCCCCTAAGTGTAAATTCATGTGTAGGTAGGGATCCTTCTTAATCCCTAAGAGTGTTGCACCTACCCCTGCATAAACCTAATATGATATTTCTTGAAGTGCCACTTTGTCGATTACAAAAACAGGTAGTGGGTAGGGTGGTTTAGTTTCTCCAAAATTTCTAAGCTAAGATCCATATTGGTCCATAAACTAGTCACCAAATACCATTCCTTCCCTTTTAAACATACACAGGCAGGTTCCTTGAATAAGACGCCATGTAATGGGACCATAAAGGCTTGGAAATTTTTTCCATATGCATGTATGTAGAGGTCCTCCCAAAGGAATTTTCAATAGATATGTATCATCTCCTCATGACTTGTTAACCTGTTGTACTATACAATAGCCCCCATTTGTTTTAAAATAAATGGGGACCCTTTAAAAATAAGTAGATATTTATGAGCATGATTTTATCTTAGCCTAAGTCTAAAAACTTTAGGAAATAAAGGCTTTTCCCTTTTCGCTTTGATTTTAAAAATCGCTCATCGCAAATCGCATAACTTACAAGCCGAATAAGTTAAAACATATATAAGTATTGTGAAATGAGATATGCACTTCAACCTTTTCGAGTTATATAAAATTTCCATTAAAAATTCTTTAAAACTCCTTTTAAAAAGAAATTGCATCATGACTTTTAAAAGAATCATCTTATGACTATTCAGTAAAAATTGTGATGGGTTGGACCCGACAAAACAATAAAGCAACAATTATAAAGTTCCAAAGGTACGATAAAGTGCAACAACATGAATCCTTAGTACATTTTGCGTTTCGTGACAAGTAACCAAATGTAAAGTTTTATTACCGCATGAAAATTGTGTTCTACGATTTGCGGAGATCGCATTTCACGAAATTCATTGGTGGAAAAAAACATAACTAATGGTAACGGCTTAAAGTTGTGATATGCGATATTAATACTTATTATTCAAGTGCTTGAAATGATTCATATCTAATCAACCTGTTATAAGATCTAACGTCTTAAATTGATATATTAGACATATTACGTAAAGGTGTGTAAGATATTTGATAGAAAGAGTTATGGGTTATTAACGACATTTCATGGGAGTAAAGTTCGAAAGATTGAGATCTACTTCGAGCGTGTTTTGAATAATTGAGCGCCATATTTTATATTATATTTTTTTAACTCTATCCTTCTTTCTATTCATCTTTTATTTGAGTTTACTCTTTTCACTTGAATTCAGGAAACCACCTAACATAGTGAGAATAATTGGAATGACAAAGAAAGGCAAGGAGATTTCCCAAACATCCGTCGTTGAAGACTCATACATGCCTCCATTATTATCAGATATGACTTGCAACAAGGATTGTGGAAATTCTTCATGGGAAGCAATGTACCAACTCTTCGAGGAAGAACAACCAAGGATAATAGTTAAAATAGCTACAGCATATGCAACAATTACCTCAGAATCGTCCTACTTTGACGTTGCAAGCTCGTTTCTTCACAAGATAGCAACGAGCCCGAAGATTCTCCCCTACACAAATATGGTAAAGTGGGTAATTGACCACCTTAACATAGTAGATGGGTCATTTAAGAATTCAAAGTTGGAGAATATTGGTTCATTCACTGCAAAATATTTAAGGACAATGTACCACTTGCCCATGTCGTAGAAGAATTATGATAAATATTTTGTCCAAAGCTTTACAAAGAAGCATATGAACCTCATGAAAGTAATAAAGGGATGGAAATATGACCGAGGCAAGCTCAAACGGGACAAAATCGGTATGTACCTGATAACACAGTTACCCTCCCCTTACTGTTATGCTGTTGGAATGTTATGTAGATTGTTTGAAAAACAAGATACACTAGGTTTTCCATAGACTGGGTCCCTTTAATTGACACAATCATCAATTCTTCCATTATGAATTAGGTGAACATCTTATCTGATAATTTTCGTAGAAATATCATGGATTATAGAAGTAAAAGAGGTGTTTCCTCTAGGAAAATACCCCCCTTCTACATGAGTGCTTACATTATGGATGCAATTTTCTTTTGTTCAAATTTTCCTATCATGGGATGGAAATGGACAACCTAAGACCCCACTTCAATCCATATTTACCATAGAGCCCTTTGGGAATCCAATTTTCATTAACACTTCTATAAAATTTTCAATGGAGTCATGTTACCCATCCACCAGATCATCTTTAATGAAAAATCCCCTAGGATTTCTAAAGAGGCTAGCATAGACATTTTACCAGTTGCTAGATGGTTTATCGAAGATAATTTCACTTATATTAGATTTTTCAAGAGTTATTCTTCTCCCCATTTTTTGCGCTATTATGTTCCTAATAAACTCATGGCTAGGGAAATTTCTTACCAACTCCTAGTAAGTGGCATTTCCAAGCAACTCAAAGATGCCAAGAAGGTCAATTGACCTACTTCCCCTTTTCAGTCCGGCACTTTTTCACTTTTTGATATTGGTCATGCATTCAAGTAAATTGCAAATCATACTTCATTAAATTTGTCTGTAATGCCAAAGACGCCATTCGACCCTAATGACGTGGTTAATAATTTCAACACTGAGCTTAAATTGAAACCTTTCTTGAACGAGATAGATATGTTTGATGATGTCTTTCAAGTCATGGAGAAGTTCACAAATGTACTGAAAAATGCATCTAGTTAGCTAAGTAAAAATGACTTTGAGGCTTTCCAAGCATATAGAAATAAAAGGATGGAAATAATCCCTTTGAATTTTTTATTTATTGAAGATGTCAACAGGACAACTCCAAGAATTAGTCTGGATAATGAAGCCAAGGACATGTATGAAGATGAATCCCAAAAGAAATCTAATCACGAGTCAGGGAAATCACAACATAATTCTCACAACTCGGATTACTCTGATAATGAATATGAGAGTAGAAATGAAAGCCCAAAGAAAATAATTGATAAAGTGATCAAATGGATTGAGATGAAAACAGAAGGAGGAATTAATGGAGCTGGATCATCCTCTCAAGGAGTTTGTCATATCTAGAATACACCCGACCAGACAGAGAATCCTCGGCCAAAATATTTGAATAATGAATGGGAAAATCTTTCCAAGGCACTACAAACACCATAGCCAAAGCCTAATATTGATGAATCCACAAGTTTCCAAATGCCAGAGCATTCTCAGAATTTAGTGGAAACTACAATTTTGCTACAGCAGGTACTTGAAGTTCATGATCAAAATATCATTCCGACATACCCTACAGAGCATTTTGTTTTAAATATTGAAGAGATACCCTCACTTGATGTATTCTACAGTCCTAGTCATAAGGTTGTAGTTAAGAGAAAAAAGAGAAGGATAATGGATGAAACAATTTCAAATATTATGAATGAATCTATAGACGTTCTATGAAAATACCCTTTGGATGATGCTACAAAACATTTAACTAATTTATCACAATACGCAGGAGCATATGCTACTGCCACCATTGACAAATCCAATGAGGTACAACTTCTACTGAAGCAAAACGAAGACAAAGTACAAGAGTTGGAGAGACTTTTAGAGCAAGAAAATTTTAACTCCAGCAAGCAGATGGAAATGAAGATGACTCAATTTCAAAAGGATTTTGAAAGAATGAATTTGCAACACCAGGTGTATATTACAGAGAAAGAAACACAGCTTGAACCAGTAATGGACAAATTAAAAATCTAGACTCAAGTAGAACTATTCATAAAAGAAGCACTGGAAATGAATGCAAAGCTAAAGCAACAGCAAGAAACCTTTTGTTAACAAGCTTCAATCACCAGCTCTTACTGTGATACAAAAAAAATCATGATCCAACAAGCGGCTAATAAGAGATTTGAATGTGAGAAA
The DNA here is from genome assembly GCA_034641835.2 of Pinus albicaulis. Lineage (NCBI taxonomy): Eukaryota > Viridiplantae > Streptophyta > Pinopsida > Pinales > Pinaceae > Pinus > Pinus albicaulis. The sequence goes on from CM076579.1 coordinate 1,441,621,448, forward strand.
GTTGAAAAGAAGACTAATGATTTCATTCAGTGGCAAGGATCTGACTCAAGAAAGAAATCTGACCTACCCCAGATAGATAAATTTCACAAATAGATTTTATTTAAGGATTGGGAAGTACAACTGAGACAAGCAGAAAATGAAACGACAAAGGAATCAAGGTTAACAAATGAAATTACTGAATCTGTTAATGAACATAGTTTGAAAGCTGAACTTATTAAAGAATCCATAGTTGAAGTACTCTAAGATGTCAAAGCATTAGAATCATAGTGGAAGCAAAGTACAGAGATACAAGAGGAAATGACTAAAAAGATAAATATGTTTGATCAAGAAAATTACTGGAATTTTCTTATCAAACCTTATCAACAGTGCCTAACTCTACAGTCATTAACTGATTCAACAAAGAAGTTGTAGCCAGCACTTTTGAATGCATTGTTCAAAGGCTAGATCAGATCAGGAATTTCACGGCCAGGTCAGCTAAAGCCAATGGTGGATATTTGTCAGCTCCGAAATCAAATGTGCAAAGAGGATCAACACATATAATCATGTTGTTATTTTATTTCCTAGATTGTAGTTTAAGTTTTCTCCTTACGAGGATGGTTGTTTGAAACCTCCTCTATTTTTATTTAATAATCTGTTTTTAAACATATTTTATTTTAGTATTTAAACCCTTCTCATGCATTTAGAGAAGTGTTAGTGTGAATTCTAATTGTGAGAGTACGAAAAATCCTCACTTTAGCTGTGCATAACAAACATCCCTAACATCAAAGATGGATGTCAATCTCCTTATATATGTAGTTAGTGTTCAGAATAAATGCTATAGAAATCCAGATCTATGCAGTTAAAGACATTAAACAACAAATAATAAGCAAGAGTTTCTCCATGCATCCAATGAACAAGAAAAGAATTTTTAAAGAATTTTTTGTATTATGACACCTGGGAAGGGAACATAGAAAGATGTTCCCATTCCCCCTCAATGGGATGGGTTCTTGTATGTCATCAGCACTTCAGATCTAAGATCTCTGTCTCTTGATGGTGTAGAAAACCCAGACAAAAATGAAACTCAAAGGGAGCTCACAAGCAAAAAGTAGAAAAATATGACAATGATAGAGGATCAAACTCAGACCAAAAGTATAGATCCAGAGTGATTTTTAGGCAACAAAAGGTAGTGAATAAATGGAAAACCCTTCTATTTATAACAAAATATTGAGTTAGTCTAGATATTGGTGCATAGTGAGACTATTATTAACCAAATCTAGATCCAACTTTTATGGAATATTTTATTATTTTTGTTGGAGGGAAAAAGAATTTGAATTTGGTAAAATCTCTTTATTTGTAAATAATAAATAAATAAATGATTTATTTATTATTTTAAGAATATGGTTGAGTAATAATTAAATAAATAATGATTTATTCACTTATTTATAAATGATTTAGTTAAATTTAACAAGGAATATTATTTAAATAATGTTTTAAATAATTATTCCTAGAAAATAATAAGATAAATAATGATTTATCTAATTAATTTTCTTGTTTTGGGTTAAATATGACCAGGAATATTAATTAAAATTTGGTTTAATTAATTATCCCTTGAGGAAAACCAAACAAATAAGGATTTATTTAATTATTCCTCATGGGGTTTCCTATTTGGACCATAAATAACTTAATAAATTATGGATTACTAAGTTATTTTTCAAAGTGAAAGCAATTTTACTAGGGTAAACTTGGTCTTACATGGTGTACTTTGGTCCATCTAATAGTAATAGGTTAGATGACCAAAAATTGGTGTAACAGATTGCCCCCCTATGTGCGAGCGTTAGGAGCTAGTCGTATGACCAAAGTACGTTGTAAGAACTCAATCACTAGACACCGAAGGGGGAGTCGGAGAGAGAGAAATATAAGGTAGACTAAAGCGTTAGAGGAAAAGACCCTAAGGAGGTGAGACTTACGGGTGTGAAATATCTCTTTTATGAGTGAATACCTTTTCTACATGAGGCAGGGGAGGCATACCTATGCCCATCGAGATAACAAAGTACAAATAATAATGATGTGTTCAGTAAACAAGGGACTGAACTATATAGTACATACCGGCATAAACATGGGCTAGAGAAAAAACATGATAATGGATCCCACATACATATTGTGCCTGGGACAATAGCCAAGATTAATACAATAATATCTGAGTACATGAGATATAAGTACAACCAAAGAGGCCCTGTAAAACAAGAAAGGGCTCTAAAAATCTGAATGATACATGAAAACTAAAAGGCGCTACAAGTGGTTGAGGCTGGAACTATCAAATCTATGGAGCTTCTTCGAAGGTTGTAGTAGAGAGGCCATCCAAGCATGTGGGGGGCTACCTGAAGGGCCATCCCTTCATGAGGTCTGAAACATATCATGCACACCCGAGAATCACCAGTACAATCTGTTGCATCACTAAACCATCAAGTATATAGATCTCGATCATGCCGTGAGGAGCTGGAGCTGAGAAGAAATCAATTCAAAGGGAAATAAATGATCCCTTAGCATGATCCGAGGCACCAAACAAGAGTGGAATCCGAAACCAAGGTACACCGCCCTCTAGACCTGTCTTTTGCAATGAATAAGTTAATGTCGACAGAAGGAGGTCTGCCATAGGTGAGGCAATAAGGGATCCCCAACTAAGGCACGAGGGATAATATTAGAGCGACTGATAGACTGAAACCAGGGATGATGGTGGAATGGGGGTACTGAGTAGCGGGCTGACGACTTCCCTTGTTAGAGCATAAATGGCATGGATGACCTGGCAGCTACTGACTCAACACCGGAGAGGATATGGGACTATATGACTGAAGGAAAAAATGTGCGACACGAGAGAGGAACAAAGCAATGAAGGACGAAGGACTATAGCGAGATACAATGTGACTCGGGACAGACTCCATGGATGCAATGATGACTCAACGTGGATGCTCTAAATAAGGGCGACTCGATGATGCTATTACATAGAATAGGCCCAGTGGGGACCATAAAAGCATGAGTACAAGATGGTTACTCATGACAAAAATCGAAATGAGAATGGAAAAGTATGAAGGCAAAGTGGTGCCCCAAGTACAAGTGTTGAAAGTGAAGAAATTCGATTTTGAGGAGTGGTTAAGTGACCCTTCTTAGAAAAAATGCATCCAGGTGAAGTATCAAATCACACAAAATGAAAGGATACCCATTTGAGAGCTTGGTGAGAGCTTTCCAATGGTACTGACGGTTTTTCAAACCAAGCTACGGTTTGTCAAACCGAGCTATGGTTTGGTCGCAGCTAGCAAAGAAAAATTTGGGGTTTCTCTTTTAATAAGGCATTTTCCCACCAATTTGATTCATTTGTAAGTGTAGATGTTGTGAATGTAGAGAAGAGAAAAGGCCCTAAATCTTGCGGTGATCATAGCAGACAAACCGACCGTTGGAATCGAGATCTGTCAATTGCAGGTAAGAGGCCTAACCCTACTCTTTCAATTCGATGGATTAAAATTTTAGGTTAGGCACTCAGAGCTCAGGAACAGACCCCTACTCTTCTTCACGTCCAGGTCGCACTTTTTGGGAAATTATCTGCAACCTGGGTAGCAGGTTTTGGGCAGAAACTACGATCTGTCCCAGGAATGGCCTGAAAAGTGCGACATATCACAGAGAGGGATTTTGGTGTTGTTTTTGGCTGAGCTAGGATTTTATGGTTATGATGGAGCCTTTCCTTTCTTTACACTGAAAAACATGATTGTTTTTTACAAATATGATATATTTGAGGATCAACTAGAGAGAGAGAGAGACCTAGACACATTACAGTTTGAGATACGGGAGGATCATGGTGTCCGCACTGTATTGACCAGGTTTGGAGTCCTGAAGTTTGTGGAGAACCCCATGATGAGAGTTGGAGATCCCTTGTTGGCCTGAATTTTCAGCTATTGGGATCTGGATCATGAGATCTTTATAGTGCAAGGGCACCAGATTGAGCTGACTGTCCAGGATATATATTTTCTGACTTATCCCGCCACTTGGGATGGTGGGAAACACACAGCCAATGTTACCGCAAGGGCGGAACATTATGGAGTTTTTAGAGCGTCACTGTCGACCGAGCCTCCATCTGAAGGGGACACAGATACTGATTGGATATCTAGAGAGGCTAGAGACTTGTGCTGTGGCCAAAATGGTGTTGCGTATCCTAGGCAACTAGGCGCTCCACCACATCACTCGAGGTCAACTGATGCTTGTTGAGAGTGTGTTGAGTGGGACCTACTATGGGTGGGCCCAAATGATGTTGTCATCGTTGAAATGAGAGTTGTCGCTATGCAAGCGGCAGGTGAACCATGACTATGCATATGACACAGTGGTGTGCTCGTTCTTCTTTGAGAATATCCCGACACTTTGGCCTCACATACATATCTAGGATGGGGGGTTGCGAGAGCCCAAGATATGCCGCTAGGGGCAGCTACTGTGCAGAAGGGGAGGTGGGGCAGTTGGATGGATATTTCGACCCAAGTTTTTTGCTCATTAGGGTCAGATGCCACTATACATAGATGACTATCCCTATATTGGGATGAGTTATCATGGGGACCCGTACTTTCCACTGCTGCTAGGTTGAGCATGGAGGCCTAATTGTAAGTGACAAGTTGCTTATCTTTTATGTGCATTTTAAAGTTTCAAAATATTTCATATGGTACTGATTCATTCCCTTTTTTTATGCAAATACAACACCGGTGAAATCGGTCGAGTATATGGGGCGGCCTATATCATCAGGAGCTGCAACACCTAGTGGGTCAAGGGGTCCACAAAATCAAGATGTAGTTTCCCTCCTAGAGGACATCCATCATAGATGTGAGAGGCTACTGACCAGTGTTTCAGAGTGTGATTGTCAATATCTTGACGACCAATACATAGATCCATGTATTGGTCTACCCTCAGAGTGGCGAGGGGTCATGCGGTGCATGGCAATGGCCAGACAGGGAATGCGGGATCTACGAGCTGCTGGAGCTAAGCCATTGGCCCGAGATATTCCAGATAGTGATTAGATGGAGGGCATGAGGTGCCCCTATTTTTTCTTTTTGTAACATGTTATGGGCATGTCATATGTATCAGATTTGATGGACTCAAACATTTTGAACAACACATATAATGGATATGTGTCATTTTATGGTTTATTGTTATTGTCTTGTGTGAAATGCGCATGATAAATGCCAATCTAGAATATTGATTTCAATGTTATTTTCATAGTGATTTTGTGCTCTAGGTACATGACTGAATGTAATGATTTCAAATTCACGCATCAAAAGCTTCACTTGTAAATATCTTCCAAAAAGGACAGGATTATGCACACAATAAACACCATTCAATTGCATGACAAGTAGCAAGGAATCTAAATGAACATGAAGGTGAAGGATGCTACAGGAAAGGGCATCAGCTAATAAACCTCTCACTGCATCATATTTGGCCTAGTTATTGGAGGCAGTACCAATGCATACACCGTTAGAAAGGACAACCGAGTGCGAAGGGGTAAAAAAGGCCCAAGCTGCCGGGGCTAGACTCCGGGAGTAGCGACTTGCACCATCGGCATAACCAATATATGGTGTGGATGGGGGGTCCATATGAAATATGCCATAAGAAAACAAATTAGAGGATGATGAACAATGCTGGCAACTCGAAAGAAAGGTAGAAATCAAACAAGCACTGCTAAAGGGAGTGCTCTGGGTAGGATTTCTACCACCCACACACAGAAAGGTGGATGGTGTGGGGGAGTTGCCTTGGGGGCAGATTGTGCTTAGGTCATGAAAGTCACCATAGACACGGATGGTGCCATTCCTCTTATGGGTGGGAAATATGAAGTCAGGGGTGGAAAAGGCTTCCATGATGTCGTCATCACAGTAGAAGATGGGGTGACTGGTGGAAGGGTAACCACATGACTTGGAAAAGATACCTAGCTCATCATCATGAGAAGAATGGTTCACATGTGCATTATCATGAGGGGTGACAGAAGAACAAGCAGATAAGGGATCCACCGATGTTGAGCCAAGGGTGATCGTTGAAGGGAGGTCAAGCAAAAGAGAAGGGGAAGTCCCATATGGGTCTTCCACTGTGGATCTCATAGATGATGACAAGTAGGGGATAGTGGCCGAAGACTCCATCATCTCGACATCGGGGGAATGTCAATGGGAGTAGATGTATCTGTAGGTTGGGCCGAAGAATATTGCACAAGTACGGGAGAGGCGAACATGTTTTGTTCGGTCTCATATTCCTGAACTACTTCCAAAGAGGTGTGTTAATGCTTGAGGTAGGGGAAAAGGTGGGTATGCCATGGAGATCACACAAATCACAATAGTGGTTCTTGTATGCCCTCAACACTTCAGATCTAAGATCTCTCTCTCTCTTGATGGCGCAGAAAACCCAGAAAAAAATGGAACTCAAAGGGAGCTCACAAGCAAAAATTAGAAAAATATGACAATGATGGAGGATTAAAGTCAGACCAAAAGTATAGATCCAGAGTGATATTTAGGAAACAAAAGGTAGTGAATGAATGGAAAAAACCTTCTATTTATAACAAAATATTGAGTTATTCTATATATTTGTGCATAATTAAAATATTATTAACCAAATCTAGATCCAACTTTTATGGAATATTTTATTATTTTTGTTGGAGGGAAAAATAATTTTAATTTGGTCAAATCCCTTTATTTGTAAATAATAAATAAATAAATGATTTATTTATTATTTTAAGAATATGGTTGAGTAATAATTAAATAAATAATGATTTATTCACTTATTTATAAATGATTTAGTCAAATTTAACAAGGAATATTATTTAAATAATGTTTTAAATAATTATTCCTAGAAAATAATAAGATAAATAATGATTTATCTAATTAATTTTCCTGTTTTGGGTTAAATATGACCAAGAATATTAATTAAATTGTGGTTTAATTGATTATCCCTTGAGGAAAATAAAAAAAATAAGGATTTCTTCAATTATTCCTCATGTTGTTTCATGTTTAGACCATAAACAACTTAATAAATTATGGATTACTAATTTATTTTTCATAGTGAAAGCAATTTTACTAGGGTAAAATTGGTCTTACATGGTGTACTTTGGTCCATCTAATAGTAACAGGTTAGATGACCAAAAATTGGTGTAACAAGAAGCGTCCAACAATTTGTCAAAAACATTTGCAAAGAATGCACTTTTGTAAGTTTGTGAATGCTTTGATGGATTAATGGAAGGAAATATGTTATCTTTTGACATTTGAAGTTGTTTAACTAAAGTTACACTATTCTACTCTTTAAATTTCTTGAAATTGAAGAGGAGCAGAAAACTACTGTCAGTTTGAATGAGTAGGACCTCGTATATATGGTACTTCTACACAATATATTAAGTTTTACTTTTTAGATTGACAATTATCTTTTTATCTGCATTATATATTTGAATTGTTATCATAAATGAATGTTAAATGCACTTCTGTACTGATATTTTTTTATGATATCTTATCTTATATATAATCAAACATATAAATGCGATATACATTTCACAATTCTTTTAATCAAACTACTTTGTTAAAAGAATTATATTTACCTAATTTTCATCTCTTTCAACTTTTAAATAATCTTCATTACTAATAGTTGGAAGATATCTTTTTAGATCACATAAAGGAATGGACACCCCGGTATATAGGAGAATAGATAGTTTTAGACAAATGCATATGATAGATTAAATCATTTCCCATTTGCATGTTATATAAGAAAAACATACCCCAAAATCATCCTTATTGGGAAACTGGTCCCTTTATCCCCAGTTGGAGCCACTACACCAAATGGAAAAGGACTTGCTCTAAGGTCCGAACTGGGTGGTTTTCCCCCATGTCTTTGCAACGGAATTCCTAGGCCTCAACATAACCTCAACTCATTACTCGGAATGCCATCTTCACACAAACCATGTTCAAGAAATAAGAAGCCATGAAAAAAATAGGATAGTTAGCTTCTTTGGTATTTTTATCCCATTCCATGTTGCTTCTCAGAGAACATGATAGGATGTATTCCTATTTAAATATTCTTCCTATAACACCCTCCTCCTACATTTACCCAAGTTAACCGGTCCAATGGGGTAAACATCTGACCAAGAGTTACTATGATATGATTCAACTCCCTAAGTGAAGTTAAAGAAGTGGAACCAATGAACCAACACTTTAGAGACCTCCCTCAGGAGCTACAGGACCCCCAAGAGCTAATACACCACTATAGGTGCCCAACCCCTGAGTTAAACTAGTATTTTAATGAATTTTACCCCCGGTCTCTATCATAAAAATGCATGCATGCGACAAGAACCCTATATTCGCTCCCACAATTCCTGCAAAGGAGATACTACAGTATTTGTAGCCAGTTCTCTTCCAGATACTGTGAGATTTAAGCCACCTTTTCAGGGCTACTTGATGAGACTTTCCAAGACAATAAATGACACCATGAAAAATAATTTAACACAAAACTTGATCAAGGATTTGACCTAACCAAGCCTAACCATGACATACATTTCGTCAAACACATCATAAACATGTAATCTACAGGTCATAATAGCATATCTGAGCATAGGGGTCTCATAATTATCTTAGAATCGCTAAGAAGCATTGATGCCTTATCACATTCGATGTATTACCATATATTAGGTCTCCAAACCACTGCCTGGAACTTGATGGGACTTTCCAAGACAATAAACGAAACCAAGAAAAAGACTTTAAAACAAAACTTGATCAAGGACTTGACCTAACCAAGCCTAACCATGACAAATTTCGTCGAACACATCATAAATATGTAATCTACAAGTCATAATAACTTATCTGAGCATAGGGGTCTCATACTTATCGCTAAGAAGCATTGATTCCTTATCACATTCGATGTATTATCATATATTAGGTCATATGTTCATTTTTCATTCACTTATCAACCAAAACATGATAAGAGCCATGCATTATCATTGTTATAAAATATGCTCATAACCATCATATGACCAATAGAAATATCAAAGATACAACATCCATAAATACCACATATGAACTAGTACATTTACACATGAAATACCAAGGAAATGAACTCTTATTAATGAATGAAAAATCCAACCAAGTTTGGGACTTCCACATACCACCCGACCATAGATTGGTTGAACTAAATATTTCTTCAGCCAGTCACCCATGTGCCATATTCCAAGCATGAATGTGGGACTCATAACCAAAATAAACTAGGTCTTCCTGAGGCTAAACCACATTACCCTCATCAATATAACCAGGATTTACTACAGTCCTCACCAGCTCACTAGGCCCTAAATAAGCATGGATGCCACTGGATTTCTCCACCTACATTGTGAGGAATTTTACCATCTCCTAGTATTTAGGTTTTACCACAATCCACAGTCTGGTTCAAGGATCACTAGGCCATAATCAAGACTCTAGTTTCCAAGATTTACTGTAATCCACACTGGATCAATAGGCTTGACTAAGACTCAACCCTCTAGGATTTACCAAAATCCCCATCATATCACTAGGCCTGACCGAGGGCACAAACCTCTAGGATTTACCGTATATCCCACCATTCATCGATCGAGGATTCCTAGGCCCACCAAGGCACATAATTGTTGGCCTTACCGCAACCCAAATTATGGTTCATGGGTTACTAGGCCAGTGGCTTTACCACAATCCATAGTTTGGTTCATGGATCACTAGGCCATGTGTTTTTTTCATTCAGAGATCCACCTCACTCAATTTTGAATCCCTCTGACAATCCAGCTCAAACAAAACATGAGAACCCTATCACACCATGGCTATCTGAAAACTGAAAGGCTAGGTTGAAAACATTGTCACACGTGGAAAATCCCATGCCAATGACATCAAGAGAACCAAGAATGTGCATGCATAACCATGCATGCCAAATCTAGCAAGGAAATCACAAATGCAAATTGATATCTATAAATAATCTTGTTGTAGCCGCATGATCTTGCTCTTCCTCGCTTCCTCTTTTCCTTCCTTTCCTTTCTTGATCCAATGTTTAATTTCTCCAAGAAAACTCTAAGTTTCCAAGAGTGTGACAGAGAGAATATAAAAAGAGAGCTCCAAAACTGAACTGAAAAAATTCTATGAACTGATCCTAAGAAGCCTTTTTATCAATGAGACCTATATTTTCTTCATTTTCCATTACTTTTCATTCATTTTCCTCCTCGCATGAAAAATGTGACTCTTCACCTTCCTTTTCTCCTATTTTCCATTATTTTAATCAATAAAATTCCAATTAATGCCTCTTTTCCTTTCCAAAGCATTTTCCATTGCCTTTCCCAATTTCCTTTAGCCATAATAACTGAAATGAACACCCACTAGGATTTTTTTCCCAACATTCAGCTTGGAATAAGTGTCCCATGACCTTGGTTATTATTTTTCCTTTATTAACTTTTATTACATGGAATTTTCACTAGGGTTGTGTTGTGCCCAGCAACAACCCCCCTTCTTATTTAATATTAGTAATAATACTAAATAAGTGGGGAACCTTAGTTTAAAAATCCAAAAAAAATTATTGGTGTTTTTTTTCATTTTCAATAAAACTTACTATCATGGACTTAAAGAAATTTTTTTGGAAAATCTTTAAACTAAACTTAAGTTTATGATAGACTAGAATAAAATCTCTCTTTGAAGGAAACATCGCATTCATCGCAAAAAGTAAAATATATCTTAAGAAAAGCAGAATCTTCGAAATTACGATAGCGTGATCCAAATGACAATCGCAATAAAATAATTATCGCAAATCGCATATCGCAGAAAACGTATTAACGGATATTTTTCACATGATACATTTTGCGATATTGCGATTTCGTGATATTACGACTTCGCGATGTTAAGAGATTGCGATTTCAGAAAGTTCCGATTTGTGATATGGCGATGATGCGGGTTTTCTAATTTGCGATAATGCGATTAGCGATATTGTGATTTTGTGATATTGCAAAGCAAATCGCAGATCGCAAGATTGCACATTCTGAAAGCTCGTTGTACGAAGAAAATATTTCCTTAAATCGATATCCGTTATGCGCTTTGATGTCAAATTAATGAATGAATCGTCAATTATTAATGAAAAGGATTTTGTTTTGATTGAAAGGTGATTTCACGATTAAATAATGTATTTCATACGCCTTCGGCATTTAAAACTATCCCGTCACCTTTCTCATGTCATTATTCTCACTTAATTCATAAAACTGCAGGTGCGAAGGACAGGAGACTATAAAAAGCAATTTTCAGAGCATTATGGGAAAGAAAGAGAAAACTCCGAGTTCTGGAAAGAAAGAGAAAGCTCCGAGTTCTGAAAATAAAGAGATGGCTTCCTTATACGCAGACACTGCTTGCAACAAGGACGCTGGTATCACCACCTGGGAGGGTATGTTTAGTTTGCTTGAAGAAGAAAACCCAAGAATAATGAATGTTGCGGCTACCGCGAGCTCAAGTAATTCCTCTGAAGCATCTTTTACAGAACTGGCTTGTTCATTTCTACACCGGATAGCAGCAAGACCAAGAATTCTTCCATATACAGATATGGTCAAATGGGTGCTGGATAGCACTGATATCACAGACAGACAGTTCAAAACTCCAGGTCAAGAGCTTATCAGGTCGTTTACTCCAGAAGATTTGAGGCTTATGTATCATTTGTCGGAGCCTCGGGCAACTTACAACAAACAATTTATGGAGAAATTTGCCAAGGAAAATTCCAATTTGGCAGAATGCACTAAAGAATGGACCAGAAGAGATGAACCACTGAAGAAAGATAAACACGGTATGTACAGTACCGGTTCACTCACCTCTCCATATTGTTTTGCAGCTGCTATGTTATGCAGGCTTTTTGGAAAGCCTGACATTAATAATATTTTTCCTGAATGGCTTCCCTTATTGAATGTTGTTGTTAACGCCACCATTGTAGACTGGGCCAAAATATTGTCTGATAACTTAGCCACGACTATTTTCAATTACCGGTCTAAACGGACTGTGTCTCAGAGGATTTATCCTCCTTTTTATCTATCTGCCTATGTTATGGATTCAATCTGCTTTGTTTCTAAGTTCCCTTTAATGGGTTGGAAATGGAAAATTCCGGATCCCTTGCCCATTCATTTCTATCACAAAGATTTATGGGAATCAAAATTCATTCCTCATTTTTATAAAATTTTCCATGGCATAATGTTGCCTCTGTATAGAGTGTTGTATAATAAGGATGCTCCAAGGTTGTCTCCTGAAGCAGAGGTAGACATTCTCCTTGTCGCAAGATGGTTTGGAGAAGAACTATTTACTTATGTGAGGGTTTTTGGGAGCTTTTCTTCTCCTCATGTTTTTCCCTTATATGTTCCGGATAAACTTATAGCTCGGGAAATCGCATATCAAACCTGTGGAGATGGAGGTTTGACAAAATAATTAAAGGAGAAAAAGAAGGCCATCTGGCCACAATTTCATGTTTCCTGCGAAGCATTTTCATTATTTGATGTTGGTCACGCATTTAAGGAAGTAAGCAATGTTACATGTTTAAAATTGTTTAAGTTTCCGAGAAGGCTATTTGATCCATATGGTATTGTCAAGGATTTCACCACTTTTGTCAAAGTAAGAGTATTCTCTGGAGAAGAAGATCTTTTTGATGATATGTTTCAAGAAAAATGTTCATTTAAAGACATTTTGAATTTAGCTCAAGCGCAGTTCTCCCCAGAAGAATTTCAAGAGTTTAAAATATACAGAGAAAGAAGATTGACTATTATTCCTTTGGATAATCTGCATTTGGAACCCGCAAGGGAACCAACTCCTAGTGTCAGTCTCAGTGGCAGCTCAGATTCAGAGAGCTCTAAGTCAAAGTCTGACAAAGAAATTTCTGAACATTCTAAAAAATCTGATCAGGATAAAAGTGAAGGCTCAGTCAAGGATACAGCTCAATCAAAAGAGTTGTCACAAAAACAGACTTCAACTACTCCACAGTTGAATCTTCCACCTCTTAATGTACAACAACCATCCATCAGCACTCAGTTAGATAAAGAATGGGAATCATTTAATGATTTGATTAATGTTGAAGGACAGAACATACAAACTCCTGTACAGAGAGCAAAAGGTTTGGTTACAGAAATAAGTGGCAATGTCACAGAAAAAGAACATATACCCATTACTCCCTCTGCTGAGCTTGTACTTAAAATAGAGGAAATTCCTCCTCTGGATATATTCTACAGCCCGCACCATAAAGCAGTAGTAAGGAAGCAAAGAAAGAAGAGAAAATTAGAAAGTGCACTCTCTACTGATGCAGAACAATTGGATGTTTTATGGAAAGATCCTACTACAGATCCCACTGAAAATCTTACTAAATTATCTCAGATAACAGGAGCTTATGCCTCCGCAACTATTGACAAATCATCTAAGGTAAAGCTGCTACTAAATGAAAAAGAGGATCAGATACAAGTTTTGCAACAACAATTGCAACAAGCACATGCCAAGAGTGAAGCACAGATGAAATATGAAAAGTTACAGCAAGAGTTTCAGCAAATGAAGATCGGGTATCAGAAAAGCTTGGAAGAAAAAGAAAAACAAATACATATTATGCAAGAAACGCATAAAGAAGACCCCAAGCTTACAGAGTTTATTTCAGAATCTATTTCTTTGAATAATCAACTTCTGCAACAACAAGATATATTATGCCAAAAGATTTCACAGTGGAACTCTTTTTGTCAAGAAAGTGATAGAATCACTAATCATGTCGTAGAATTACGACATGATTATGATTTAACTAATGAAAGAGTTACTAATTATTTGGCATGGAAAAAGACAAAGGAAGGAAAAAGAGTAGGAGCGCCAATTATCAATGACAGCCATAAAGAAATGCTCTTTAGCATTTGGGATGCACAGATCAGAGAGGCAGAAAAAGCAGCAGAGGAAGCAGCTACAACAGCGAGCAACATTACTGAGCACAGCAATTGCAAACAGAGTGGAAACAGAAAGCGGAAGAGAAGGAAAAATCAATTCAATAATTGACAAAATTAAACTGCGATTTTTACTGGACCTGTCTAGTAAAACCACACAGTCAATGCAGTACTCTTAATTGCATCATTAATTCTGCGGAGAAGATCATGCCCACACTTGTTGATTCCGTCTTTTCGGGACAATTGAAATCTGAAGTCGGCCAGCAACCTCTTCTCAAATCAATGTTGGATGCTTGCAAATTCAAAGACCAAATTCACAAGTAGTTAGTTGTTGATTTTAGTTTTAGATTTAGTGTTAGTTTTACTTTATTTTTGCCTGGAAAAAGGACGGTCATTTAAACCGAATCCTAAATTTTGTAATAAACTATAATTAGATTTAGTTAGTAGTATTTAAACCCTTCTCATGCATTTAGAGAAGGGTCCAGAAATTTGTCAAAAACTTATCCTCAGAACATGCACTTCTGCACCCTCAGAGGAGCCTTTGATGAATGAATGGAACGCGATTTATTGATATCTATGTCTAATCTCTGCTACTAATGTTGTATTTATGTACTCTTAGTAGATGTTGGATGAGGAAGAGATAAATCATTATTGCTTCTAGCTCATGAGTAGAACCAGTTATAAATGGTACTTTTATCTCTTAACTTCTTCTGCTTCTATGATAAAAGTGATATTTATGTTCAGTTATTTATATATTGATGCTTGAATGCTTCAGTTATCATTTGGCACTTTTGTACGGTGATGACTATTTGTTTATGCTTAATGTATGAATAGCTTATTATGCGATATGTTTCTCACAACTATTTCATCTAAATTTTTATATGAAGTGGTTTATCTTTATTGAATTCTTTTCTTATAGTAGTTGAATGATCTTTATTACCAATTGTTATTCGAAATCATTTTAGATCGCATAAACAAGATTTTATCCCGGGTTTAGTTTAGAATTAGATATTTCTGTTTTAATTAGAATACAATTTGCATATGATTAGATTAGAAATAGCATAAAAGCACTTCACTTAGGAATCTTTTTAGAAAGAAAATATCTATTCTCAACACACACACACAAATTGGGAAACTGGTCCCATTATCCCCAGTCGGACCCACTACACCAAACGGAAAAGGAGCTGCTAACCAAGGTCCGGACCGGGTGGGTATCCCCCTTGTTGTAGACCTGATTTTCGGGGCTTCAACATATTTGGCACTAGAAGGAGGGCCACGAAATATGAATGGAAAGTAAATCTAAATCTAAATACCATTCTGAGAGTAAATCACCCTCACCATCTCCCCCGACTTCTCCATCGCACTCAGAAATTGTAAATCTAGAGCCAGAAGTCACAAGAAGAACAGACACTGCTACAAACCCTAAATTTTTAGAAGAATCTGCTATTGAACCTCCTGAAGTTGAATCTTTGATTCATAAACTTCAGTGATTCTCAATATCACCTCAAAGATCTGATAAATCTCAAGGCAGTGTAACTTCGCAATATAATCCTACTCATCCTCTTACCAGATTATAGAGTGAAAAGCTTGGCATTCAGCCAACCGAGTTACCTTTACCTACAAGGAAAAGAGTAATGAAATCACCTAAAGGGTTTGACAGCGAGACTCTTTCCTCATCATCATCCATCTCAACCTCTTCACCACGAAGTCAACCGTCCACCCCTCCACTTCAGACTATTGTCCCTCAATCCACTAGAACTTCCACGTCACCTTCTCAATCATCTGTAATTGTAATATATTCATCTTCTCAATCACAGATATCATCTTCTACACTTTCCTCTGTTAATAGTTCAGCGATGTCTCAAATGCCATGGAATAATCCAGGGGCAGTCTTAATGCCTGCACCCTTGAGTCAATTACCAGCCTATCCTAAAAAATGGATGCCTAAGTTTAATCCTGAAGCAGGCATGTTAGCAGAAGAACATATAAACAATTTTATGCTGTCTATAAATATAAATGGCGTTAGTAATGAAGATGCTGTTGTCCGAATTTTCCCTTATACTCTACAAGGAGCAGCTGGATCATGGTATTTTTCATTACCATCTGGATCCATCACTAGTTGGGATATCTTTCAAGATCAATTTTTGACTAAATTTGGTGATGACAGGTCTACAGCAACATTGATCAATAATCTATCTAATCTTAGAGCTGACTCAAAGGAAATTGTCAAGGATTTCAATTCGCGTTTCAATAAATTGTTAAACAAAATTCCTACTGCTTCCAAGCCTAGCGAAGAGGTGCGAAGTGAATGGTACATTTCTGCTTTACCATCAAACATAGAAATATTTGTTGATAGGGCTAATAAAACAACTTTAGCAGATAACATGAAGGAGGCAATAGCGGTAGAAAAGTGTATCATTGCTTTAGACAAGAAAAATGCGATAGAAGAACGAAAATCCGTGAAAGTCACTTTTAAGGAAGATCCCAAGAAAAAGCAATCAAAAGATCCATTTGATTTAGAAGGACTGCAAAAAGTTTTGAAAACCATGTCTAATGAAATGATTGACATTAAGAAACAAGTGGCAGAAACATCTTCTAAACAATATTTTAAGCCTTTTAGAAGAAACCCTTCAACTGATCCAAAGCCACCAAATGCTATAACTAATGCTGAATCAGAAGAAGAAGAAGAGGAAACTGCTACAGAGGAAACTACTGATGAAGAAGAAGTTGTAGAAGTACAAGGTATGTGGGATTTCATCCTTCCAAATGAGGAAGATCAAGAAGCATCCCCGGTCAGCACTCGAAGTAGAAATCAACTTGATCCTCCTCAATCTACTCCTAAATCAAAGAGCGCAAGCTCATTGAATAAAGATAAAGTTGCACCCAAGAAAACGACATCTAAAGCAATTCAAACTAGCCCAGTCCAGACATATTCATCAACTCCATTGAGAACACTGATTGTTCCTGATGAAATGGAGTATAATATCATAGAAGACATGAAGAAGACTAGGGCTAAAATCACTTTTTATGAATTGAGCAATTTAAAACACCAACAAAAGGTACTTTTGAAAGAATTACATGCTGTACCAGAAAAACCTTTGCCCGATCCTGTGATTTCTCAAGCTTCAAACGAGATGGGAAGACCTCCAGCTAATGCGATCAGTAAAGTTGATCTAGAAAATATCGCTTTAATTGGAGGAAGGTCGAGATCTCATACTCCTCCATTTCTTCTTACTTATGAAGTTTTCAATAAAAATTTTCATAATTGTTTAGTGGATTCTGGAGCTTCATCTAATATTCTACCAAAATCAATATGTGCAAAATTGAACATTCAACCACAAAAATCTGTTGTGCGAATAGTCCAGTTAGATCGATCGCAAGTTGAAGTGATTGGCGAATTAAATCAGGTTACCATAAGATTGTCATCAAATCCAAAGGTATGTCAAGTCATCGATATTTTAGTTGCAGATATTCCAGAATTTTATGGCTTAATTTTTAGCAGAGATTGATCAAAAAAACTTCATGGATATTTCGCAACTGATTGGTCGCATATGTGGCTTCCTTACAATGGTAAACCAAATCAGATAAAGGTTGAACGAGAAAAACATCAGAAATACATAGTAACAGAATTGGAAGGAGAGAATGAACCAGTTGCATACAGCAGTAATATCATTGGCAATTATTCAGTTGATTCTTTCTTAGGAAATTTCAATGCTCATACTTCACCTTATTTAGAACATTCTGTTTTATCCCAAATAGAAAATTTTTCTCAAACAGATAGTTCTAAAAGTATTAATTTTGTAGATACTCCTGTAAATAAATCTTTATTTTGGAAATTATTTTTTGATGGTTCTAAGTCTAATGAAGGAGCAGGAGCAGGATGCGTTTTGGTTAGTCCAGAGGGAAACAAAATTATGCTAACTTGCAGACTTGAATTCGATTGCACTAATAACACTGGAGAATACGAGGCTTTAGTCCAAGGACTATACAAAGCAATCGGATTAGACATCAAGTATCTACAAGTTTTCGGAGATTCGGAAATTGTAATCAAACAGGTACGCAATACTATACATTGTTTATCATGTCATTTAAAGCATTATCAATCTTTAGTCCAAGATCTGACTGAACATTTTATAGCATTTAATATTTCATCAATTCCCAGAATTCAAAATGCTAGTTCAGACCTCCTAACTAATGTAGCTTCCAAGCTCATTCCTGCAGAAGACTTTAGTCCTGATCGATTTTC
Source organism: Pinus albicaulis (assembly GCA_034641835.2). NCBI lineage: Eukaryota > Viridiplantae > Streptophyta > Pinopsida > Pinales > Pinaceae > Pinus > Pinus albicaulis. Next base: position 1,441,639,597 of record CM076579.1, read on the forward strand.
AATTGAATTAATATTTAGACCCTCGATTCCTGATAACGTTACCAATTGGAGGATTTTCAATGATGATCCTGATATTGTAAATTTTCTCACATCTGAAGGATCTTACACCAATCAAATAATTGATGAAGATCAACATAACAAACAATTGCTCCAAGATAGCACCAATAATGCTATGCCGAAGTCAGTAGTCAAGTTAGAAGACCTTTATGATTTGAAAGATCGATTTAAAAGATCTACCAATTCAAAACTGAAAAGTTCAACTTTGAATTATGAATTAGTAAATCTAGGAACTGATGCCAAACCACATAATATCAACCTAGGCCTTGGCCTAGCTCCTGAAGAAAAGTTAGCATACGTTCGTCTTTTGAAACAATATAAAAGTGTCTTTGCTTGGAACTACGATGAACTCAAAAATTATGACACTTCTATCATCCAACATACTATCCCAATGATAAATGATGAAAAACCTGTCCAACAAAAGTTGAGAAAGATCCATCCCAATCTAGAAAATCAAATCAAATATGAACTCAATAAGTTATTGAAAGCCAAAATTATTTTTCCCATCCGACATTCTAAATGGGTTTCCAATATGGTTCATGTTAGAAAGAAGAACAGAGACATTAGAATTTGTATTGAATTTCGAAATCTTAATAAAGCCTGCCAAAAAGATAATTTTCCTTTGCCTCCTATGGAGCAAATATTACAGGCAGTTGCAGGATCAGAATTAATGTCTTTCTTAGATGGTTTCTCTAGATACAATCAAGTGTTAGTCCATCCTGATGATCAATTGAAAACTACATTCAGAACCAAATGGGGCACTTATGCATATCAAAAGATGCCTTTTGGTCTGATCAATGCTGGTGCCACATTTTAGAGAGCTATGGACATTTCTTCCAAGGGATTAGTTAACAAATCAGTGGTAATTTACTTGGATGATATAACCGTATATTCCAAAAAACGAAGCAATCATCTTAGAGATTTGAAGCCGATCTTCCAACGTTGTCAAAGGTATGGAATTTCACTTAATCCGAAAAAATCCTTTTTTGCATTAAATGAAGGAAAAATTCTTGGATTCATAGTATCAAAATCTGGAATTCATATTGATCCTGATAGAATCAAGGAAATTTCTGAAATATCTTTACCTCACAACAAAAAAGCTATGCAATCTTTTCTTGGCCAGATTAATTTTGTAAAAATATTTGTGCCAGATTTTTCAAGAATTGTATCACCTTTGCAAGCAATGATTAAAAAGAATTCAAACTTCAAATGGGGCAAAGATGAATATGAGGCATTTAATCTGATCAAACGAGCAATTATTAATGCTCCATCTTTAGCAACTCCAAATTTTTCCGATCCTTTTATTTTGTACACATTTTCCTCTGATAAATCTTATGCTGCAATACTCACTCAAGCAAATCAAGACAAAGCAGAAGCTCCAATTGCCTTTTTCAGTTCAAATTTACAGGGAGCTGAATTGAATTATTCAGATGTGGAGAAACAAGCTTATGCTGTTTTCAAAGAAATTAAATATTTTAGACCCTTTCTACTCAAAACCCATACAAAAATCATAGTACCGTTTCCAGCGGTAAGAAATCTTTTAGTTCAAAAAGATTTGGGTGAGAAAAGAGCCAATTAGGTTACAGCCTTACAAGAATATGATATTGAAATCAAACCAGAAAATATTGTAAGAGGACAAGGTTTTTGCAAAATACTAGCTGGAGCATCGCTTATTTCCGAAAAACCATCTGAAGAGATACAAACATATGAGGTAAGCCTAAACGATGTTGAATCATTATATGTTGATATCATATTTTATCTGAAGAATGGATATGCTCCTCCAAATCTCGATCACACCAAGAAAAGAGCTCTAAGGTTGAAGGCTAAACAATATCAGCCTGTAAATGATGTTCTTTTTAGAATTAATTATGATTCTGTTCTTCTTAGATGTCTGGAGAAATCTAAAGTTGAAAAAGTCTTGCAGGAACTTCATGATGGGCCAACAAGTGGACATTATGTTGGAGATGCTACTTCACATAAGATCCTTCGTGCAGGCTATTACTGGCCCACATTATTCAAACATTCACATAACTATGCAAGGAGATGTCAAATTTGTCAAACTGTAGCTGGAAGACAAAAGAAACCATCATTACCATTACAACCAGTCAACATTGAGCAGCGTTTTGATCAATGGGGATTGGACATAATAGGTGAGATTGTTCCTCATTCTTCTAAAAAACATAGGTATATCATTACAGCAACTGATTATTTTACGAAATGGGTAGAAGCAGTCCCTCTCAAGACTGCTAATGCTGAACATATCATCGAGTTTATAGATCAGTTCATAATCACCAGGTTTGGTTTACCTTCTTTTTAATGTTTGATAATGCATCATATTTTTCTGGTAATGCTATGACTGAATTCACACTCAAGAGAGGTTTTAAACTTAAATATTCTGCCAATTATTATCCACAGGGAAATGGGTTAGCTGAATCCACAAATAAAAATTTAATCAGAATCATTAAGCCAACCATTGATCAAAATCATAAAAATTGGCATAAATCTTTAATATATGCTTTATGGGCAGATCGAATAACGCAGAAGGCTTCGATTGGCACTTCTCCCTTTAATTTAGTTTATGGGAGAGAAGTGGTTCTTCCAACTCATCTAACAATGCCTTCTTTAGTCTTAGTCCAATATATTGATGAATAACCAACTTCTTCTTTACAATTAAGGCAGACGGAAATAATTAAGTTAGAAGAACAACGAGAAAAGGCTAAAGTAACTCATGCTCATCATCAAGCATTAGTTAAAGCTTCTTTTGATTCAAACATGATAACTAGAAAGGATTTTCAGATTGGAGATTTAGTTCTAAAATGGGACAAGGCTCATGAGGAAAAAGGAAATCATACAAAATTTCAACGAATGTGGCTTGGTCCTTTTCAAATTGTAGAGATCATAGGTCCATCTACTTTCATGTTACAAGATTTAACAAGGAAAAGAGAATCTTTACTTGTTAATGGAAAAATCCTTAAAAAATATTTTCCATAGGAGATCATTCTTCTATTTTGTAGATTAGTTTCCTTTATTTTTCATAATAAAACCAGTTGTTAATGGTTACATTTGGAATTCATAAAAAAAAAAAAAGATACTAGTTCTCTTTTTAGATTTTATTTCTTCACTTATATAAATAGAATTCTTTTCAGAATATTGATCATTATTATCCGAAGATATAGTTAAAAGTTTTAAATCTAGAAATGATATTAATTTCAACTTTGAAAATTTTGATGAAAAGAAACTTTTGGTGAAAGATTGTTTTATATCAGTCTAATGAAAGGTATCAATAATAAAACGAAGATTCTCTGTAGAAAATTTCTTTTCCAAAAACTCTATTATTGTCGTTCGGAGCTATCTTAAGGAAAAAATGACTTCCTCCCCACCTAGAAAATTACAAAGTTCAGGGAATAATCCAATGATACACTTTTAACTTAAAGATTAAGAGGTCTCATCATGAGCCGACTTATCATGATCATAGATATTATAGCTTGCTGAATTTGCCAATACTGCATACCATAACAGGGCAATGACTTAAGATTATTGCAATCAAAAGGCAAGGGGTCTCATCACGAGCCAGCTTGTTTAGCAAAGTTATAAATCAAGTGAATGGCACTGTCATAAATTGGCTATCAAACCAAGACATTGTTCTTTAAGGATAAAAAAGAAAATAAAAGCGATAAGTGTGAATATGGATTTCTCTTTGAAAATTGTATATTTTTCTAAGTAGGACACAGGATCATTGTTGGGTAACAGGTAACCCTGTCGAGGCTATAGACGTTTGCTGGCAACAGTGGCTCTACCTACGACAAATTAGCATATTTAAAAAACTGATTTACAGAGAAGCCTTTTGTTTTTATCTTTAAAACCAAGTAATGACTGATGTAAATACAAGGACTAGCTTGAGGAAGTGAATAGTCAAAGTTGATCATAGAAGAAATGAAATATCATTCATAGATTGAAGCATAATATACTTTGTCTTTTTATAATAAAGTTTGATTTTCTGGAAAATTTTCTGTTTTGAAAAGTTTAGAAAATTCAAAAGAAAAGCAGAGATAACTGGTTCTTCCAAGTGAATCGCCAATTGTTGTGGCCAGCAACAACCCCCCTTCTTATTTAATATTAGTAATAATACTAAATAAGTGGGGACCCTAGGTTTAAAAAATCCAAAAAAAATTATTGGTGTTTGTTTTCATTTTCAATAAAACTTACTATCATGGACTTTAAGAATTTTCTTTGGAAAATCTTTAAACTAAACTTAAGTTTATGATAGACTAGAATAAAATCTCTCTTTGAAGGAAACATCGCATTCATCGCAAAAAATAGAATATATCTTAAGCAAAGCAGAATCTTCGAAATTGTGATAGCGCGATGACAATCGCACTAAAATAATTATCGCAAATCGCATATCGCAGAAAATGTATTAACGGATATTTTTCACATGATACATTTTGTGATATTGCGATTTCACGATATTACGACTTCACGATGTTAAGAGATTGCGATTCAGAAAGTTTCGATTTGTGATATGGCGATGACACGGGTTTTCTGATTTGCGATAATACGATTAGCGATATTGCGATTTTGCGATATTGCAAAGCAAATCGCAGATCGCAAGATTGCAAATTCTGAAAGCTCATTGTACAAAGAAAATCTTTCCATAAATCGATATCCGTTATGCGCTTTGATGTCAAATTAATTAATGAATCGTCAATTATTAATGAAATGGATTTTGTTTTGATTGAAAGGTGATTTCACGATTAAATAATGTATTTCATACGCCTTCGGCGTTTAAAACTATCCCGTCACCTTTCTCATGTCATTATTCTCACTTAATTCGTAAAACTACAGGCACGAAGAATAGGAGACTATACAAAGCAATTTTTAGAGCATTATGGGAAAGAAAGAGAAAACTCCGAGTTCTGGAAAGAAAGAGAAAGCTCCGAGTTTTGAAAATAAAGAGATGGCTTCCTTATACGCAGACACTGCTTGCAACAAGGACGCTGGTATCACCACCTGGGAGGGTATGTTTAGTTTGCTTGAAGAAGAAAACCCAAGAATAATGGACGTTGCGGCTACCACAGGCTCATGTAATTCCTCTAAAGCATCTCTTACAGAACTGGCTTGTTCATTCCTACACCGGATAGCAACAAGACCAAGAATTCTTCCATATACAGATATGGTCAAATGGGTGCTAGATAGCACTGATATCACAGACAGACAGTTCAAAACTCCAGGTCAAGAGCTTATCGGGTCCTTTACTCCAGAAGATTTGAGGCTTATGTATCATTTTCCGGAGCCTCAAGCAACTTACAACAAACAATTTATGGAGAAATTTGCCAAGGAAAATGCCAATTTGGCAGAATGCACTAATGAATGGACCAGAAGAGATGAACCACTGAAGAAAGATAAACACAGTATGTATAGTACCGGTTCACTCACCTCTCCATATTGTTTTGCTGCTGCTATGTTATGCAGGCTTTTTGGAAAGCCTAACATTAATAAGATTTTGTCTGCATGGCTTCCCTTATTGAATGCTGTTGTTAATGCCACCATTGTAGATTGGACCAAAATATTGTCTGATAACTTAGCCACGGCTATTTTCAATTACCGGTCTAAATGGACTGTGTCTCAGAGGATTTATCCTCCTTTTTATCTATCTGCCTATGTTATGGATTCAATCTTCTTTGTTTCTAAGTTCCCTTTAATGGGTTGGCAATGGACAATTCAGGATCCCTTTCCCATTCATGTCTATCACAAAGAGTTGTGGGAATCAAAATTTATTCCTCATTTTTATAAAATTTTCCATGGCATATTGTTGCCTCTGTACAGAGTGTTGTATAATAAGGATGCTCCAAGGTTGTCTCCTGAAGCAGAGGTAGACATTGTCCCTGTCGCAAGATGGTTTGGAGAAGAACTGTTTACTTATGTGAGGGTTTTTGGGAGCTTTTCTTCTCCTCATGTTTTTCCCTTATATGTTCCAGATAAACTTATAGCTCGGGAAATCACATATCAAACATGTGGAGACGGAGGTTTGAAAAAAGAATTAAAGGATAAAAAGAAGGCCATCTGGCCACAATTTCCTGTTTCCTGCGGAGCATTTTCATTATTTGATGTTGGTCACGCATTTAATGAAGTAAGCAATGTTACATGTTTAAAATTGTTTAAGTTTCCAAGAAGGCTATTTGATCCATATGGTATTGTCAAGGATTTCACCACTTTTGTCAAAGTAAGAGTATTTTCTGGAGAAAGAAGATCTTTTTGATGATATGTTTCAAAAAAAATGTTCATTTAAAGACATTTTGAATTTAGCTCAAACACGGTTCTCCCTAGAAAAATTTCAAGAGTTTAAAGTATACAGAGAAAGAAGATTGACCACTATTCCTTTGGATAATTTGCGCTTGGAACCCACAAGGGAACCAACTCCTAGTGTCAGTCTCAGTGGCAGCTCAGATTCAGAAAGGTCTAAGTCGAAGTCTGATAAAGAAATTCTCTAACATTCTAAAATCGATCGTGAGTGTTAGTTGCTCACCAGATACAAATTTCAATCAAAAGAGCTGTCACAACAACAGATTTCAACTACTCCACAGTTGAATCTCCCACCTCCTAATGTACAACAACCATCCATTAGCACTCAGTTAGATAAAGAATGGGAATCATTTAATGATTTGATTAATGTTGAAGGACAGAATATACAAACTCCTGTACAGACAGCAAAAGGTTTGATTACAGAAATAAGTGGCAATGTCACAGAAAAGGAACATATACCTATTACTCCCTCTGCCGAGCTTGTACTTAAAATAGAGGAAATTCCTCCTCTGGATATATTCTACAGCCCGCAACATAAAGCAGTAGTAAGGAAGCAAAGAAAGAAGAGAAAATTAGAAAGTGCACTCTCTACTGATGTAGAACAATTGGATGTTTTATGGAAAGATCCTACTACAGATCCCACTGAAAATCTTACTAAATTATCTCAGATAACAGTAGCTTATGCCTCCGCGACTATTGACAAAGCATCTGAGGTAAGGCTGTTATTAAATGAAAAATAAGATCAGATACAGGTTCTGCAACAACAATTGCAACAAGAACATGCCAACAGTGAAGCACAGATGAAATTTGAAAAGTTACAGCGAGAGTTTCAACAAATGAAGATCAGGTATCAGAAAAGCTTAGCAGAAAAAGAGAAACAAATACAGATTATGCAAGAAACGCATAAAGATGACCCCAAGCTTACATAGTTTATCTCAGAGTCCATTTATTTGAATAATCAACTGCTGCAACAACAAGATATATTATGCCAGAAGATTTCACAGTGGAACTCTTTTTGTCAAGAAAGTGATAAAATCACTAATCATGTCGTAGAATTATGACATGATTATGATTTAAATAATGAAAGAGTTACTAATTATTTTACAAAAGACAAGAGAAGGAAAGAGTACAATTATCAATGACAAACATAAAGAACTCTTTAGCATTTGGGACGCACAGATCAGAGAGGGCGTAAAAAGCAAAGAGAAGCACCATAAAGAATGGAAAGTAATATTACCATTGTAAAATGAGAATTGAACAAAGGTTAATTTACTCAAACCATTCGGGATACCTACCTATGAGCAATACAACAATTGCAAACAGAGTGGAAACAGTAGTGTTGAAGTGAAGGCTAAATCAATTCAAGAATTAACAAAATTAAAGCCATGATTCTCCTAACCCTACCTAGTGAAACCAATACAACAATATGTATTTTAATTGCATCATTAATTTACTCAGAAGATCGCTACCACACTTTCTCACAATTCATCTTTTCTTGACAATTGAAATTCAAGTTCGGCCAACAACTTCTCAAATCAATGCTGGATGCTTGCAAATTCAAAGATCAGATTCATAAGTAGTTAGTTGATAGTTTTTAATTTTAGATTTAGTTTTAGTTTTACTTTATTTTTTGCCTAGAAAAAGGACGGTCATTTAAACCGAATCCTAAATTTTTGTAATAAACTATTTCTAGATTTAGTTAGTAGTATTTAAAACCTTCTCATGCATTTAGAGAAGGGTCCTGAAATTTTTCAAAAACTTATCCTCGTAATTACGTGAACTGTCATGACCTTTAGAGGAGGTAATCATGAATGAATGAACGCAGATTTATTTTGATATCCAGGTCTATTATCTCATACCTACGTTACTTCTAATTTTAGTAGATGTTGGATTAGGAGGAGATAAATCATTATTGCTTATAGCTCATGAGTAGAACCAGTTATAAATGGTACTTTTATCTCTTAACTTTTTCTACTTCTGTGTTAAAAGTGATATTTATGTTTAGTTATTTATATATTGATGCTTGAATGCTTTAGTTATCATTTGGCACTTTTGTACGGTGATGAATATTTGTTTATGCTTAATGTATGAATAGCTTATTATGCGATATGTTTTTCACAACTGTTTCATCTAAATTTTTATATGAAGTGGTTTATCTTTATTGAATTCTTTTCTTATAGCAGTTGAATGACCTTTATTATCGATTGTTATTTGAAATCATTTTAGAGCGCATAAACAAGATTTTATCCCGGGTTTAGTTTAGAATCAGGTATTTCTGTTTTAATTAGAATATAATTTGCATATGATTATATTAGAAATAGAATAAAAGCATTTCACTTAGGAACCTTTTAGAAAAGAAATATCTATTCTCAACACACACACACATATTGGGAAACTGGTCCCATTATCCCTGTACCACCCACTACATCAAACGAAAGGAGTCATGCAATCAAGGTCCGGACTCGTGGTGGTCCCCTTGTTGTATACCCATTTTACTTCACATATTTGGCGCTAGGAGCAGTATTTTCAGAACTAAGGAATGGCAAAGCCTTGGAAATCTAAATACCATTCTGAGAGTAAATCACCCTCACCATCTCCCCCGACTTCTCCATCGCACTCAGAAATTGTAAATCTAGAGCCAGAAGTCACAAGAAGAACAAACACTGCTACAAACCCTGACTTTTTAGAAGAATCTGCTATTGAACCTCTTGAAGTCGAATCTTTGATTCATAAACTTCAATGATTTTCAATATCACCTCAACGATCTGATAAATCTCAAGGCAGTATAACTTCTCAATATAACCCTGCTCATCCTCTTACCAGATTATAGAGTGAAAAACTTGGCATTCAGCCAACCGAGTTACCTCTACCTACAAGGAAAAGAGCAAGGAAATCACCTAAAGGGTCTGACATCGAGACTCTTTCCTCATCATCATCCATCTCAACCTCTTCACCACGAAGTCAACCGTCCACCCCTCCACTTCAAACTATTGTCCCTCATTCCACTCGAACTTCCACATCACCTTCTCAATCATCTATATTTATAATATATTCATCCTCCCAATCACAGACATCATCTTCTACACTTTCCTCTGTTATTAGTTCAGTGATGGCCCAAATGCCATGGAATAATCTAGGGGTAGTCTTAATGCCTGCACCCTTGAGTCAATTACTAGCCTATCCTGAAAAATGGCTGCCTAAGTTTAATCCTGAAGCAGGCATGTTAGCAGAGGAACATATAAACAATTTTATGTTGTCTATAAATCTCAATGGAGTTATTAATGAAGATGTTGTTGTCTGACTTTTCCCTTATACTCTACAAGGAGCAGCTAGATCATGGTATTTTTCATTACCATCTGGATCCATCACTAGTTGGGATATCTTTCAAGATCAATTTTTGACTAAATTTGGTGATGACAGGTCTACAGCAACACTGATCAATGATCTATCTAATCTTAGAGCTGACTCAAAGGAACTTGTCAAGGATTTCAATTCGTGTTTCAATAAATTGTTAAACAAAATTCCTACTGCTTCCAAGCCTAGCGAAGAGGTGCGAAGTGAATGGTACATTTCTGCTTTACCATCAAACATAGCAATCTTTGTTGATAGGGCTAATAAAACAACTTTAGCAGATAACATGAAGGAGGCAATAGCGGTAGAAAAGCGTATCATTGCTTTAGACAAGAAAAATGCGATAGAAGAACGAAAATCCAAGAAAGTCACTTTTAAGGAAGATCCCAAGAAAAAGCACTCAAAAGATCCATTTGTTTTAGAAGGACTGCAAAAAGTTTTGAAAACCATGTCTAATGAAATGATTGACATTAAGAAACAAGTGGCAGAAACATCTGCTAAAAAATATTTTAAGCCTTTTAGAAGAAACCCTTCAACTGATCCAAAGCCACCAAATGCTATAACTAATGCTGAATCAGAAGAAGAAGAAGAGGAAACTGCTACAGAGGAAACTACTGATGAAGAAGAAGTTGTAGAAGTACAAGGTATGTGGGATTTCATCCCTCCAGATGAGGAAGATCAAGAAGCATCCCCGTTTAGCACTCGAAGTAGAAATCAACTTGATCCTCCTCAATCTACTCCTAAGTCAAAGAGCGCAAGCTCATTGAATAAAGATAAAGTTGCACCCAAGAAAACAACATCTAAAGCAATTCAAACTAGCCCAGTCCAGACAGATTCATCAACTCCATCGAGAACACTGATTGTTCCTGATGAAATGGAGTATAATATCATAGAAGACATAAAGAAGACTAGGGCTAACATCACTTTTTATGAATTGAGCAAGTTAAAACACCAAAAAAAGGTACTTTTGAAAGAATTACATGTTGTACCAGAAAAACCTTTGCTCGATCCTGCGATTTCTCAAGCTTCAAACGAGATGGGAAGACCTCCAGCTAATGCGATCAGTAAAGTTGATCTATAAAATATCGCTTTAATTGGAGGAAGGTCAAGATCTCATACTTCTCCATCTCTTCTTACTTATGAAGTTTTCAATAAAAAATTTCAAAATTGTTTAGTGGATTCTGGAGCTTCATCTAATATTCTACCAAAATCAATATGTGCAAAGTTGAACATTCAACCACAAAAATCTGTTGTGCGCATAGTCCAACTAGATCAATCACAGGTTGAAGTGATTGGCGAATTAAATCAGGTTACCATAAGATTGTCATCTAATCCAATGGTATGTCAAGTCATTAATATTTTAGTTGCAAATATTCTAGAATTTTATGGCTTAATTCTTAGCAGAGATTGGTCAAAAAAACTTCATGGATATTTCGCAACTGATTGGTCACATATGTGGCTTCCTTACAATGGTAAACCAAATCAGATAAATGTTGAACGAGAAAAACATCATAAATACATAGTAACAGAATTGGAAGGAGAGAATGAACCAGTTGCATACAGCAGTAATATCATTGGCAATTATTCAGTTGATTCATTCTTAGGAAATTTCAATGCTCATACTTCACCTTATTTAGAACATTCTGTTTTATCTCAAATAGAAAATTTTTCTCAAACAGATAGTTCTAAATGTATTAATTTTGTAGATACCCCTGTAAATAAATCTTTATTTTGGAAATTATTTTTTGATGGTTCTAAGTCTAATGAAGGAGCAGGAGCAGGATGTGTTTTGGTTAGTCCAGAGGGAAACAAAATTATGCTAACTTGCAGACTTGAATTCTATTACACTAATAACACCGCAGAATACGAGGCTTTAGTCCAAGGACTATATAAAGCAATCAAATTAGACATCAAGTATCTACAAGTTTTCGGAGATTTGGAAATTGTAATCAAACAGGTACGCAATACTATACATTTTTTATCAGGTCATTTAAAGCATTATCAATCTTTAGTCCAAGATCTGACTGAACATTTTATAGCATTTAATATTTCATCAATTCCCAGAATTCAGAATGCTAGTTCAGACCTCCTAGCTAATGTAGCTTCCAAGCTCATTCCTGCAGAAGACTTTAGTCCCAATCGATTTTCAATTGAATTAATCTTTAGACCCTCGATTCCTGATAATGTTACCAATTGGAGGATTTTCAATGATGATTTTGATATTGTAAATTTTCTCACATCTGAAGGATCTTACACCAATCAGATAATTGATGAAGACCAACATGACAAACAATTACTCCAAGATAGCATCAATAATTCTATGCCGAAATCAGTAGTCAAGTTAGAAGACCTTTATGATTTGAAAGATCGATTTAAAAGATCTACCAATTCAAAATTGCAAAGTTCAACTTTGAATTATGAATTAGTAAATCTAGGAACTGATGCCAAACCACAGAATATCAACCTAGGCCTTGGTCTAGCTCCTGAAGAAAAGTTAGCATACGTTCGTCTTTTGAAACAATATAAAAGTGTCTTTGCTTGGAACTATGATGAACTGAAAACTTATGACACTTCTATCATCCAAAATACTATCCCAATGATCAATGATGAAAAACCTGTCCAACAGAAGTTGAGAAAGATCCACCCCAATCTAGAAAACCAAATCAAATCTGAACTCAATAAGTTATTGAAAGCCAAGATTATTTTTCCCATTCGACATTCTAAATGGGTTTCCAATATGGTTCCTGTTAGAAAGAAGAACGGAGACATTAGAATTTTCATTGACTTTCGAAATCTTAATAAAGCCTGCCAAAAAGATAATTTTCCTTTGCCTCCTATGGAGCAAATATTACAGGCAGTTGCAGGATCAGAATTAATGTCTTTCTTAGATGGTTTCTATGGATACAATCAAGTGTTGTTCCATCCTGATGATCAATTGAAAACTACATTCAGAACCAAATGGGGCACTTACGCATATCAAAAGATGCCTTTTGGTCTGATCAACGCTGGTGCCACATTTCAGAGAGCTATGGACATTACTTTCAAGGGATTAGTTAACAAATCAGTGGTAATTTACTTGGATGATATAACTGTATATTCTAAAAAACGAAGCAATCATCTTAGAGATCTGAAGCAGATATTCCAACGCTGTCAAAGGTATGGAATTTCACTTAATCCAAAAAAATCCTTTTTTGCATTAAGTGAAGGAAAAATTCTTTGATTTATAGCATCAAAATCTGGAATTCATATTGATCCTGATAGAATTAAGGAAATTTCTGAAATATCTTTACCTCACAACAAAAAAGCTATGCAATCTTTTCTTGGCCAGATTAATTTTGTAAAAATATTTGTGCCAGATTTTTCGAGAATTGTATCACCCTTGCAAGCAATGATTAAAAAGAATTCAAACTTCAAATGGGGCAAATATGAATATGAGGCATTTAATATGATCAAACAAGAAATTATTAATGCTCCATCTTTAGCAACTCCAAATTTTTCCGATCCTTTTATTTTGTATACATTTGCCTCTGATAAATCTTATGCTGCAATACTCACTCAAGAAAATCAAGACAAAACAGAAGCTCCAATTGCCTTTTTCAGTTCAAATTTACAGGGAGCTGAATTGAATTATTCATATGTGGAGAAACAAGTTTATGCTGTTTTCAAATCAATTAAATATTTTAGAACCTTTCTACTCAAAACCCATACAAAAATCATAGTACCGTTTCCAGCGGTAAGAAATCTTTTAGTTCAAAAAGATGTGGGTGAGAAAAGAGCCAATTGGGTTACTGCCTTACAAGAATATGATATTGAAATCAAACCAGCAAATATTGTAAGAGGACAAGGTTTTTGCAAAATACTAGCTGGAGCATCGCTTATTTCCGAAAAACCATCTGAAGAGATACAAACATATGAGGTAAGCCTAAACGATGTTGAATCATTATATGCTGATATCATATTTTATCTGAAGAATGGATATGCTCCTCCAAATCTCGATCACACCAAGAAAAGAGCTCTAAGGTTGAAGGCTAAACAATATCAACTTGTAAATGATGTTCTTTTTAGAATTAATTATGATTATGTTCTTCTTAGATGTCTGGAGAAATATGAAGCTGAAAAAGTCTTGCAGGAACTTCATGATGGGCCAGCAGGTGGACATTATGCTGGAGATGCTACTGCACATAAGATCCTCCGTGCAGGCTATTACTGGCCCACATTATTCAAAGATTCACATTATTATGCAAGGAGATGTCAAATTTGTCAAACTGTAGCTGGAAGACAAAAGAAACCATCATTACCATTACAACCAGTCAACATTGAGCAGCCTTTTGATCAATGGGGATTGGACATAATAGGTGAGATCGTTCCTCATTCTTCTCAAAAACATAGGTATATCATTACAGCAACTGATTATTTTACGAAATGGGTAGAAGCAATCCCTCTCAAGACTGCTAATGCTGAACATATCATCGATTTTATAGATCAGTTCATAATCACCAGGTTTGGTTTACCTTCTTTTTAATGTTTGATAATGCATCATATTTTTCTAGTAATGCTATGACTAAATTCGCACTCAAGAGAGGTTTTAAACTTAGATATTCTGCCAATTATTATCCACAGGGAAATGGGTTAGCTGAATCCACAAATTAAAATTTAATCAGAATCATTAAGCCAACCATTGATCAAAATCATAAAAATTGGCATAAATCTTTAATATATGCTTTATGGACAGATCAAATAACGCAGAAGACTTCTATTGGCACTTCTCCCTTTAATTTAGTTTATGGGAGAGAAGTGGTTCTTCCAACTCATCTAACAATCCCTTCTTTAGCCTTAGTCCAATATATTGATGAAGAACCAACTTCTTCTTTACAATTAAGGCAGATGGAAATAATTAAGTTAGAATAACAACGAGAAAAGGCTAAAGTAACTCATGCTCATCATCAAGCATTAGTTAAAGATTCTTTTGATTCAAACATGATAACCAGAAAGGATTTTCAGATAGGAGATTTAGTTCTAAAATGGGACAAGGCTCATGAGGAAAAAGGAAAACATACAAAATTTCAACGAATGTGGCTTGGTCCTTTTCAAATTGCAGAGATCATAGGTCCATCTACTTTCATGTTACAGGATTTAACAGGGAAAAGAGAGTCTTTACCTGTTAATGGAAAGATCCTTAAAAAATATTTTCCATAGGAGATCATTCTTCTATTTTGTAGATTAGTTTCCTTTATTTGTCATAATAAAACCAGTTGTTAATGGTTACATTTGGAATTCATCAAAAAGATACTAGTTCTCTTTTTAGATTTTATTTCTTCACTTATATAAATAGAATTCTTTTCAGAATATTGATCATTATTATCCAAAGATACAGTTAAAAGTTTTAAATCTAGAAATGATATTAATTTCAACTTTGAAAATTTTGATGAAAAGCAACTTTTGGTGAAAGATTGTTTTATATCAGTCTAATGAAAGGTATCAATAATAAAACGAAGATTCTCTGTAGAAAAGTTCTTTTCCAAAAACTCTATTATTGTCGTCCAGAGCTATCTTAAGGAAACAATGACTTCCTCCCCACCTAGAAAATTACAAATTTCAGGGAATAATCCAATTATACACTTTTAACTTAAAGAGTAAGAGGTCTCATCACGAGCCGACTTATCATGATCATAGATATTATAGCTTGCTGACTTTGCCAATACTGCATACCACAACAGGGAAATGACTTAAGATTATTGCAATCAAAAGGCAAGGGGTCTCATCACGAGCCATCTTGTTCAGCAAAGTTATAAATCAAGTGAATGGCACTGTCATAAATTGGCTATCAAACCAAGACATTGTTCTTTAAAGATAAAAAAGAAAATAAAAGCGATAAATGTGAATATGGATTTCTCTTTGAAAATTGTATATTTTTCTAAGTAGGACACAGGATCATTGCTGGGTAACAGGTAACCCTGTCGAGGCTATAGACGCTTACTGGCAGCAGTGGCTCTACCTACGACAAATTAGCATATTTAAAAAACTGATTTACAGAGAAGCCTTTTGTTTTTATCTTTAAAACAAAGTAATGACTGATGTAAATACAAGGACTAGCTTGAGGAAGTGAATAGTCAAAGTTGATCATAGAAGAAATGAAATATCATTCATAGATTGAAGCATAATATACTTTGTCTTTTTATAATAAATTTTGATTTTTTGGAAAATTTTATGTTTTGAAAAGTTTAGAAAATTCAAAAGAAAAGTAGAGATAATTGGTTCTTCCAAGTGCATCGCCAATTGTTGTGGCCAACAACAACCCCCCTTCTTATTTAATATTAGTAATAATACTAAATAAGTGGGGACCCTTAGTTTAAAAATCCAAAAAAATTTATTAGTGTTTGTTTTCATTTTCAATAAAACTTACTATCATGGACTTAAAGAAATTTCTTTGGAAAATCTTTAAACTAAACTTAAGTTTATGATAGACTAGAATAAAAACTCTCTTTGAAGGAAACATCGCATTCATCGCAAAAAGTAGAATATATCTTAAGCAAAGCAGAATTTTCGAAATTGCGATAGCGCGATCCAAATGACAATCGCACTAAAATAATTATCGCAAATCGCATATTGCAGAAAACGTATTAACGGATATTTTTCACATGATACATTTTGTGATATTGCGATTTCGCGATATTACGACTTCGCGATGTTAAGAGATTGCGATTTCAGAAAGTTCCGATTTGTGATATGGCGATGACGCGGGTTTTCCGATTTGCGATAATGCGATTAGCGATATTGCGATTTTGCGATATTGCAAAGCAAATCGCAAATCGCAAGATTGCACATTCTGAAAGCTCGTTGTACGAAGAAAATATTTCCATAAATCAATATATGTTATGCGCTTTGATGTCAAATTAATGAATGAATCGTCAATTATTAATGAAAAGGATTTTGTTTTGATTTGAAGGTGATTTCATGATTAAATAATGTATTTCATATGCCTTCGGCATTTAAAACTATCCCGTCACCTTTCTCATGCCATTATTCTCACTTAATTCGTAAAACTGTAGGCGCGAAGAACAAGAGACTATACAAAGAAATTTTTAGAGCATTATGGGAAAAAAAGAGAAAACTCCAAGTTCTGGAAAGAAAGAGAAAGCTCCAAGTTCTGAAAATAAAGAGATGGCTTCCTTATACACAGACACTGCTTGCAACAAGGATGCTGGTATCACCACCTGGGAGGGTATGTTTAGTTTGCTTGAAGAAGAAAACCCAAGAATAATGGACGTTGTGGCTACCGCGGGCTCAAGTAATTCCTCTAAAGCATCTCTTACAGAATTGGCTTGTTCATTTCTACACCGGATAGCAGCAAGACCAAGAATTCTTCCATATACAGATATGGTCAAATGGGTGCTGGATAGCACGGATATCACAGATAGACAGTTCAAAACTCCAGGTCAAGAGCTTATCGAGTCGTTTACTCCAGAATATTTGAGGCTTATGTATCATTTGCCGGAGCCTCAGGCAACTTACAACAAACAATTTATGGAGAAATTTTCCAAGGAAAATGCCAATTTTGCAAAATGCACTAAAGAATGGACCAGAAGAGATGAACCACTGAAGAAAGATAAACACGGTATGTACAGTACCGGTTCACTCACCTCTCCATATTGTTTTGCTGTTGCTATGTTATGCAGGCTTTTTGGAAAGCTTGACATTAATAAGATTTTTCTTGAATGGCTTCCCTTATTGAATGTTGTTGTTAACACCACCATTGTAGACTGGGCCAAAATATTGTCTGATAACTTAGCCATGGCTATTTTCAATTACCGGTCTAAACGGACTGTGTCTCAGAGGATTTATCCTCCTTTTTATCTATCTGCCTATGTTATGGATTCAATCTGCTTTGTTTCTAAATTCCTTTTAATGGGTTGGCAATGGACAATTCGGGATCCCTTGCCCATTCATGTCTATCACAAAGAGTTATGGGAATCAAAATTCATTCCTCATTTTTATAAAATTTTCCATGGCATAATGTTGCCTCTGTACAGAGTGTTGTATAATAAGGATGCTCCAAGGTTGTCTCCTGAAGCAGAGGTAGACATTCTCCCTGTTGCAAGATGGTTTGGAGAAGAGCTGTTTACTTATGTGAGGGTTTTTGGGAGCTTTGCTTCTCCTCATTTTTTTCCCTTATAAGTTCCGGATAAACTTATAGCTCGTGAAATCGCATATCAAACCTGTGGAGACGGAGGTTTGACAAAAGAATTAAAGGATAAAAAGAAGGCCATCTAGCCACAATTTCCTGTTTCTTGCGGAGAATTTTCATTATTTGATGTTGGTCACGCATTTAAGGAAGTAAGCAATGTTACATGTTTAAAATTGTTTAAGTTTCCGAGAAGGCTATTTGATCCATATGGTATTGTCAAGGATTTCACCACTGTTGTCAAAGTAAGAGTATTTTCTGGAGAAGAAGATATTTTTGATGATATGTTTCAAGAAAAATGTTCATTTAAAGACATTTTGAATTTAGCTCAAACACTGTTCTCTCCAGAAGAATTTCAAGAGTTTAAAGTATACAGAGAAATAAGATTGACCACTATTCCTTTGGATAATTTGCGCTTGGAACCCACAAGGGAACCAACTCCTAGTGTCAGTCTCAGTGGCAACTCAGATTCAGAAAGGTCTAAGTCAAATTCTGACAAAGAAATTTCTGAACATTCTAAAAAATCTGATCAGGATAAAAGTGAAGGCTCAGTCAAGGATACAGCTCAATCAAAAGAGCTTTCACAACAACAGACTTCAACTACCCCACAGTTGATTCTTCCACCTCTTAATGTACAGCAACCATCCATCAGCACTCAGTTAGATAAAGAATGGGAATCATTTAATGATTTGATTAATGTTGAAGGATAGAACATACAAACTCCTGTACAGACAGCAAAAGGTTTGGTTACAGAAATAAGTGGCAATGTCACAGAAAAAGAACATATACCCATTACTCCCTCTGCCGAGCTTGTACTTAAAATAGAGGAAATTCCTCCTCTGGATATTTTCTACAGCCCGCAACATAAAGCAGTAGTAAGGAAGCAAAGAAAGAAGAGAAAATTAGAAAGTGCGCTCTCCACTGATGCAGAACAATTGGATGTTTTATGGAAAGATCCTACTACAAATCCCACTGAAAATCTCACTAAATTATCTCAGATAACGGGAGCTTATGCCTCTGCAACTATTGACAAAGCATCTGAGGTAAAGCTGCTATTAAATGAAAAAGAGGATCATATACAAGTTCTGCAACAACAATTGCAACAAGCACATGCCAACAGTGAAGCACAGATGAAATTTGAAAAGTTACAACAAGAGTTTCAGCAAATGAAGATTGGGTATCAGAAAAGCTTGGCCGAAAAAGAAAAACAAATACAGATTATGCAAGAAATGCATAAATAAGACCCCAAGCTTACAAATTTTATTTCATAATCTAGTTCTTTGAATAATAAACTGCTGCAACAACAATATATATTATGCCAAAATATTTCACAGTGGAACTCTTTTTGTCAAGAAAGTGATAGAATCACTAATCATGTCGTAGAATTACGACATGATTATGATTTAACTAATGAAAGAGTTACTAATTATTTGGCATGGAAAAAGACAGAGGAAGGAAAAAGAGTAGGAGCGCAAATTATCAATGACAGCCATAAATAAATTCTCTTTAGCATTTGGGATGCACAGATCAGAGAGGTAGAAAAATCAGCAGAGGAAGGAGCTACAGCAGCGAGCAACATTACTGATTGTGTAAATGAGAATTTGCACAAGGTTAATTTAATTTCATAAACCATTCCGGGATACCTACCACAAGCACAACAATTGCAAACAGAGTGGAAATAGAAAATGGAAGAGAAGGAAAAATCAATTCAAGAATTGACAAAATTAAACTGGGATTCTTACTGGACCTGTCTAGTAAAACCGCACTGTCAATGCAGTACTCTTAATTGCATCATTAATTCTGCTGAGAAGATTGTGCCCACACTTGCTAATTCTGTCTTTTCGGGACAATTGAAATCTGAAGTCGGCCAGCCACCTCTTCTCAAATCAATGCTGGATACTTGCAAATTCAAAGACCAAATTCACAAGTAGTTAGTTGTTGATTTTAGTTTTAGATTTAGTGTTAGTTTTACTTTATTTTTTCCTGGAAAAAGGACGGTCATTTAAACCGAATCCTAAATTTTGTAATAAAATATAATTAGATTTAGTTAGTAGTATTTAAACCCTTCTCATGCATTTAGAGAAGGGTCCAGAAATTTGTCAAAAACTTATCCTCAGAACATGCACTTTTGCACCCTCAGAGGAGGTTTTGATGAATGAATGGAACAAGATTTATTGATATCTGTGTCTAATATCTGCTACTGATGTTGTATTTCTGTACTCTTAGTAGATTTTGGATTAGGAGGACATAAATCATTATTGCTTCTAGCTCATGAGTAGAACCAATTATAAATGGTACTTTTGTCTCTTAACTTTTTCTGCTTCTATGTTAAAAGTGATATTTATGTTCAATTATTTATATATTGATGCTTGAATGCTTCAGTTATCATTTGGCACTTTTGTACGGTGATGACTATTTGTTTATGCTTAATGTATGAATAGCTTATTATGCGATATGTTTTTCACAACTGTTTCATCTAACTTTTTATATGAAGTGGTTTATCTTTATTGAATTCTTTTCTTATAGCAATTGAATGATCTTTATTACCGATTGTTATTTGAAATCATTTTAGATCGCATAAAAAAGATCTTATCTCGGGTTTAGTTTAGAATTAGATATTTCTGTTTTAATTAGAATACAATTTTCATATGATTAGATTAAAAATAGCATAAAAGAACTTCACTTAGCAACCTTTTTTAGAAAGGAAATATCTATTCTCAACACACACACACAAATTGGGAAACTGGTCCTATTATCCCCGGTCAGACCCACTACACCAAATGGAAAAGGAGCTGCTAAACAAGGTTCGGACCGGGTGGGTATCCCCCTTGTTGTAGACCCAATTTTCGGGGCTTCAACCTTGTTGTAGACCCAATTTTCGGGGCTTCAACAGGTTGTTACAGAACCCTCCCCCTTGGGGGAACACCTTCCTCGGTGTTCAATGACACCTACAACCAACAAGACTACTGAAAGAAAAACATACTACCCATGGAGCTCTATAACTTGTCTCGTTGGAGTATTTACAATGGCATATGCTAAAAACATGACAATCATATTGTTTAAGGGAGCTTTATAACACAACTCATTACAGTATTTACAATAACAACCACATATACTCATGCACATTTGCTTCAACCAACAAATAATTGTTTTGTCTATGGAGCCTTATAAATCCAGCTCGATGCAATATTTACAATAATATGCACATATGCACATTTTCTCGACCAACAAATAAAAGGATACCATGCATGTATGAATCAAAAAAGGAATCTAGAGGCTCGCACCTCCACCCTCAAAGTAATACCAGGATCACCTCCTTACTAGGAAGTCCATAATCCAATGCCAAATCAAAACTGCATCCAATTCCTAGTGCTACAATCCTACGCTACTTTTTCTCTCAGTGAGCAGTTACCAGCTCATTGTTATGGGGCACACTCACAGTGTGCATCTAATTCCATCTAGAAATGCTAATGACCAAAACAAATCCATCCCCAACCTTCCCTTCTCTACTACACAGGCCCTCGAGAAATCAGTTCTCCTCCTTCTATGCAGTGACACACCTTCCAAGTTCCCCAGACATCCCCTTCTCTGCTACACAGTCCCTCAAGTGATCCCTCCCTTGGAAAGGGATCCTCACATTGGAAGGTACAAAAACCAAGGCATGTCCTAGCCTCAAAACCATCATACTTCCTGTCACAACAAGTAAGACTAGTATCTTGACCAAATCATCATGTATAAATATATCACATACAGTTAGCTAAAAATTAAATTATCATAATAAAATTCACAGATCACATGGAATCATCACAAACCAGAAGCATATATCACATGTAATAATCATAAACCAGAATCATAGATCACATGCATAATAAAAATGAAATAAAATAGTGATACTTGTCCTTTAATTGATCCTTTTCATAAGCACACTGGATTGGTTTCCACAGTCGAAAATTGCCTAGTTCCTTCTCATAAACCATGTACACATACACATAGTGTGCATCACACACATACAACCACACATGGTATACAAAACCATACAATACATGCACCTACACCTGACATACAACACATACACCTACACCCGGCGTACAACATGACACATATACCTGCATCTGATGTATGAAACAACACATACACCTACACCCTGTGTACAACAAAACATAATACATACACCTACACTTGGCATAAAACACAACACAATACATACATAGAGTAAAACACAACAAATACACATGTCAGGGTACCATGACTATGCAATGCACATACAAAATACCACATGTAGACAAAACAATATGTACAGCATGCACACAATACCACGTGCACAACATAGCATGTGCTACATGCACAAAATACCACTTGTACAACATGTACACAGTACCACTTGAACACAACACCACATGTACACAACACCACATGTACATAGCGCCATGTGCACAATGTGTACACACCACCACATGCACGACATCTACACAGCACCACATTCACAACATGTACACAACACCAACCACACGCAACACCCCATGTACAACATGTACACGTCACCACATGCACATAGCACCAAATGTACAATCATACACACAACACCACATGTACATAGCACCATATGTACAATGTGAACACCACATCATATGTACACAACATTGCATATGCAACATTCACAAAGCACCATATGTACACAACACCACATATCCAACATGTGCACAACCCCAGATGTACACAACACCACATATCCAACATCCGCACAACACCACATATCCAACATGCACACAACACCATATGTACATAGCACTACATATCCAACATGTGCACAACACCATCTATACATAGCATTTCATAAACAACATGTACGCAACACTATCTATACATAGCATTTCATAGACAACATGTACACAACACTATCTATACATAACATTGCATAAGAAAAATGTACACAATACACAACATTGCATGCACACAACATCACATGTGCAACATGTACACAACACTATCTATACATAACATTGCATAAGCAACATGTACACAATACACAACATCGCATGCACACAACATCACAGTTGCAACATGTACAACATATATACAACAATAGTACCACACATCCAGAGACCACACTGTCTCTACCAGGAAACCGTTCCTCTATTTTCTTTCCACCATGCATGCTTGTCCCAACATGCCGCAAATTACATTGATTTCATTTCACTGATGTATCCTTCAGTGTTACCTGTCCATAATGTAAACATAGGCATAGTACAAGCATATAATATCAATTCATTTCCACATGATACTGACCTTGTAGATATGTCAGGGTTACTCTTCCCACTTGATTCCTCATAAACCATGAACCTATTCATGTCATTCACCTGCATAAGCAATAATTCCTCCACAAGAATGATCCGTGGCAAATTTTTCAAACAACAAATACATACATACATATATACATATAAACATCAACATAAAACAATCATGATCCTTGATGATCCTGTCAAGCACCTGCATACGTACATATATATATAAACATGTGAACAATAGCACAAAACAATCCTAATGACCCTTTCATTCAACGACATGCATACATACATACATACATACATACATACATATATGCATATATAAACATAAACATACTCATAGTGACAACACACTTACCAGATATAATAAGGTTAAGGATAAGATAACTCCCTTTATTTGTGCATAGTATGCGTAACATTGAGAACAACATTTCCTAACTTAGTCAAGGCATTTGTCATCTTAGATCAATTTACCTTACCTTTCATGTTAGCTATTACGCAACCAACTCTCAAAATAGAATAAAATATAGATCAATGACTTAAAAAGTATCCACTTCGAGGGGAAAACCTCCTTTACCTTTCTCATGATTGTCCTTCCACCATCCATTTCCACTAATGGACCCTGCCAATCCAACCGATTGTCATACTCTTGCCTTTAGTTACCCTTTTACATGCACCGAACTTCATCTAAGTCTTACATTACCTATTGGGTTCCATCCATATCTCCCTGAGCTCCATTAAATTTCCTCCTTCCCAACCAATTCCCAAGACCCTAAAAACATAAAAGGCAAGGACAAACACAAAAAATAATAAAACCATGAAAACCAATAGTAATACAATACCACAAACAAAGTGGTATGGCCATACACTAGAAGTAAACAAATCCGAAAATCAAGCACAACAAATCACAAAAGACCAAAAGCACAAGACTGGAAACAAACACCATGACTCAATCCCCATGGTTTCTAGTTCTTCCAAGGGAAAGCTCAACCCGAGCCTCCTTCAATATTTCATGGAAATATCTTTGCTAGGAAATTCCCTGTATCATATTTCCATAAACACATAATTTTCAGTGTATAAATAAATATACCAATATACCAGTTATCCTACCTTGTTGTGCCAAACACATTGTCTTGTAACTGAACACACATGTTATCCACATGTTCCAAAGATCAAGACAACATATCTATCAATTTGAAATCAACCTTTACCAAGTCTAACAACCATGTCATAATAAATAATCAACTCACATTCATCATTCATAATACATAATGCTACAACTATCACCTACTTGCACTCAAGTACATGTCAATTGTCTCAACACATAATGTGTTAGTACAATCACATTAAAACAAAATTATTCCTTCATGCACTTTTATAGACACATACTCATATCATGCAATTAATCAAACATTCAATCAATATATATACAACATAACATACACCAAACACTCTCACACCAAATAGACGACATAATGAAACTCATACCTTAATGTATCTCAAGGGAGGCTATCTTGTTTGCACAATCAATATATATTAGCATGATATAACTTCACAACACATCAACTCAAACATAAATAAGGTCATCATATCCATAACAGTAACTATCTAACATGTTCACCTCATAAGCTCATAAACAGTTTCATTCATGCATAAAAATCACATATGCACAGTCAATCTAGATTAATATGGCATAATATCACAATATATTGACTCATACTTGAATGTCATAACATAATCATCTACACAAACGAATCTAGATCAAAAAAATACATATAAAATTAAGATATTAATGCAATAACCCTAATCACAACAAGCTAATATATAACATACTCATCAACAACATATAACATGATCATCAAGTTAAATATCATATAACAATCAACAAGTTAACATATAACATACTCATCAACAACATATAACATAATAATCAAGTTAACTATCATATAACAATAAAAAATTTAACATATAACATACTTATCAACAACATATAACATAATCATCAAGTTAACTAACACAAAACAACAACAACAACAATGCATATAACAACAATTTATCATTCATGACTATTTGACACATATGCATATGACTACACTGATCAACTAGAATTTATCAAACATGTGACCACAATAACAATAAAATGACAAGAACATAAGTAACCATAATGCTTATAACAACCATTAGCCACATACTTTTATGCCAAAATACAAACCTATATTATGATTTTCTCTTACCCCGAAATCTAGTGTTGCACCCTCGCTTTATTAGTCTACATCTCATGCGCTATCTTAGCCAGCATATCAACATAATATCTTATCAACAACATCATGATGACATAACTACATACAATGACCTGATAATGCTTATCTAACCTATTATGGATGCATAACCATAACCATAACAATGCATGCACAATAACCTATATACATGCATAGCATATGCATATACAACCAACATGCATTCATGACTAACGTATCTCAACAACAACACCATCAACTCCTACATGGAAATGAAATTGTAACAATGACTACCACCAGGCATACATAACAATAACATATACATCCTTCATGCATGCATGACAAATAGATTCTGCCCATCCAGTCCATGTGTTGAACTTGGCTCTAATACCACTCTGTAACACCCTCCTCCCATATTTACCCAAGCTAACTGGTCCACCAGGGTAAACATGTGATGAATAGTTATGATATGATTAAAAATTTTAAGTGCAGTTAAGGAAGTGGTCCATCAATGAACCAACACTTTACATACCTCCCTCAAGTGCTACTGGACCCCCAAGAGATAATCCACCACTCCAGGTGCCCAACCCCTGAGTTAACCTAGCCTTTTAATGAATTAAACCCACATTCTCTCCCATAAAAATGCATGCATGTGAATAGAACCCTATGGTCGCTCCCACAATACATGCAAGGGAGAGATTATAGTATTTTTCAGCTAGTTTTGTGTCAAAGAATGTGATATTTAATCCATTTTTTTAGGGCTACTAAACTTGATGAGACTTTCCAAGACAATAAATGATACTAAGTCAAAGCCTCTAACAAAAAAATTGATCAAGGACTTTACCTAACCAAGCCTAACCATGACAAAAAATTTGTCGAACACATCATGAAAATGTAATCTACAAGTCATAATAACATATATGAGTATATGGGTCTCATACTTATCTGAGAATCGCTAAGAAGCATTGATGCATTATCACATTAGTTGAATTATAATATATTAGGTCATATATTCATTTTTCATTCATTTATAAACCAAAACATGATAAGAGCCATGCATTATCATTGTCATAAAACATACTCATAACTAACATATAACCAACATAATATCAAGGATACAGAAACCATAAATACCACATATGAACTCGTACATTTATACATGAAATACCAAGGAAAGGAACTCTTATTAATTAATGCAAAATCCAACCAGGCTTGGGACTTCCACGTACCACCCGACCTTAGATTTTTTGAACCAAATCTCTCTTCAGCCAATCACCCTCGTGCCATATTCCAAGCATGAATATGGGACTCATAAAAAAAATAAACCAGGCCTTCCCGAGGCTAAGCCACTTCACCCTCACTAATATAACCAAGATTTAATGTGATCCTCACCAGATCACTATGTCCTAAACAAGCATGGATGCCACCATATTTCTCCACCTACGCCATGAGGAATTTTACCGTCTCCTAGTCTATAGGCTTTACCGCGATCCATAGTCTGGTTCAAGGATCACTAGGCCATAATCGAGACTCTAGTCTCCATGCTTTACCGCAATCCACATCGAATCACTAGGCTTGATCGATACTCCACCCTCCAAGGTTTACCACAATCCCCAACATATCACTAGGCCTGACATAGGGCTCACACCTTTAGCCTTTACTATATATCCCACCATTCACCAGTCGAGGATTCCTAGGCCCATAGAGGCACACAATAGCTAGATTTACCGCAACCCACAATCTGGTTCATGGGTTACTAGGCCAATGGCTTTATCGCCATCCACAATATGGTTCAGGGATCAATAGGCCATGTGTTTTTTTCATTCATAGATCCACCTCACTCAATTTCAAATCCATATGGCAATCCAGATCAACCAAAACATGAGAACCCCATCACACCATGGCTATCCAGAAATGGAAAGGCTAGGATGAAAACACTGTCACACCTAGAAAAACCCATTCCAATGATAGCAAGAGAACCAAGAACATGCATGTTGAAAATGGCAACAAGAAACAGTGAAGGAGGCCTCCTAAAACATCTTTCCTAATCCTAGTTGGAAATTTGATCACCTAAACTAGGTGGGGACCACACATGTGATTTTTGTCGAAAAGTCTATTTTTAGACATATGGAGCATGGTCCAGGGGTTGCAGTATGTTATTCTTGGAGTATTGGTCATGTTGGTAAAAATATATGGACCTCTATTTTTGGACCTATAGGTCGAAGTCTATTTATAGACTGCCTCTCCTTAAAATAGGGAAGTCAAATATTATTTACCCTTAATAATATTTGGACTCTAAACTTCAGTTTACTCTCTTGGAGCACTTCATTTTGACCCTCAGAGGTGGGGCATGCAGCTTCCAGAAGGATTTACGCTTTTCATATGAGTTAGGTGAGCTAATGCATGGTTGACTTCAGTTAGAGCTCAAGTGGCGGAGTTCGGTGGAGTTGATGCGACAGTTAATGGAGGTGGTGTTTTGGTTAACTAGTTGAACTATAGTTGTATTTAGTTTAACTGGCTAATACACTAGAGATGAGTTGTGTGAATTAAATATTATTTAATTCACTAATTATTAACTCATTATTCAACTAAAGAACACATCAGTTTAACTCAGTGCATGGACAGTTCAGTGGCGACAAGTGAAAGAGGTAGATGAAAGGGTTGAGTTAGCTATCAGTTGGGACATCAGTTGTGCATGAGAGTTGCACCACACTTGGAGGAAATTACCAATGACAATTGTGCAGTTGGAGCCAGTGAGATTCGAACCTGGATCTCTATTTAGACCAGCCTTGATTGCGCAATAGAGGCAGAGAAGTAGTGGGTGTGTTTTGAACCTGTGACTTGTTCAAAACCAAGCTAGTTTTTGTGTAGCTTTGGGAGATAGTACTGAGTACTTGTGAGGAGTTTGTTATGTATATTTTATTATTTATTAATTAGATTTAGTTATCTTAGGTTATTAACTGAAAGGGCATGATCAAAGATCATGCATCTTCGCCAAGGGACACCTTGAGGCTGTATTTAAAGCCTAGGCGATCCCTCATTGTAATCATCTCATCTTTCATCATTAATAATATATATTTATCAAGTTTACCAGAGTTTTTACACTCCATTGGTATCGGAGCCATCGCTATTCGGGATCTGTGTGATCATCCAGGAATTACAGAATTCCAGAATTGCAGATTTTTTTAATCAGGGGTTTGTGCACAACAACATTTGTTTTTTTTTTTTTTTAAATAACCTTGCAGATTTCAATAGCAGAAAAATTCAGGAGATAAGAAGAGGTCGAGGAAGACTTTCAAGATCACTGTTTGGGTTATTTTTTTTTTAAATTCATCATTTCAGACCTGTTTCTACTTGGATCTGTTTTTGTGGCTTGGTGCACATACACAGTAGCTTGGAATCCCTTGCTGTAGCTCGGATCACTCCACAGACCCGTGCTATCTTAACATCAGACCTTGCTCACTGTATTAAATCGATATTTAGAAGCCGATGCAGACAACATATCTCCGCAAGGTCCGTGAACAGTGTGACGGCTGGCAAAAACTGTCCCCGCAGTCATTTTTTCCTCCGCGTATTCCTTCGATATCTCTGCTACATCGATTTTTCAATACAGACACGTAACATAAATCGATCCGACGTCTCGTTCGATAAGGGTATGTGATAAGGTTGTGACTCCAGACTATTTTAAAAACGATTTTTAAAATTCGGAACAGGTGTGCCCGCTGGCAAAGAAATCGATTGGTTTAAAAAAAAAAATCGTGAAACAGGTGGACAAATTCGATTTGTTTAAAAAAAAAAAATTTGAGCAGTGAGCAGTGTTGTATATAAGAAACGGCGTGGTTTAAATCTGGACGAGTAACGGCTTTTTTAATCCCGCGGTCAAAACACCACACCGGATGGGCAACCACTAACCATGGTGCCGACGACAAGTTGTTCACCCCGAGCCGCCACCTGCTCTTTGACGTCACCACCAACAGTCAACCATTTGTCAACGTGGTGCGGAATTTGCGTTTAAAAAAAAATTTCGTGAACAGTGTCTCGTTTTAAAATCGGAACGGCACAGTTTTGAAAAAAAAAAAAACACGATTTTTTTAAAAATTATATATAAAATATATATTATATAATTTAATTGATAATTATATATATATATATATATATATATATATATATATATATTGTAATTATATAGTTTATTTATATATTATATAATTTCAATTTAATAAATTATATATATATATAATAATTATATAATTAAATTATATATATTATATAATTTTTAATTAAAAATTATATATATATAATAATTATATAGTTTTAAAAAAAAATTATTATTAATTAATTAATTAATTCAAAAAAAAAATTAATTAATTAATTAATTTTAAAGAGAAAAGAGGAGAAACTGGCAGAAAGATATTCCCCACCTCATACACGCTCGATGTCTTCGTCAATGTCGATGGCGGAATTCCAGAAGAAATTGGGAGATCTTGAGAAGCAAATCAATAACAATTCCGAAGAATTCGGAAAAAGATTAGTCAATCTGGAAGGTACAGTTTCAGGGCACTCCAACGACATAAAAAAAATCCATGATACAACAAATCGCATAGAAAGACAAATGTGGCTAAATCATCACGAGACCACAGAAGCAATGAACAAGCAGAACGAAGCAATGAACAATATGACAGAACTCTTCAACAAGCTAAATGATAAAATAGATAAGTTGAGTCAAACACAATCCCCAACATCTCCTAACAGGGAACCAAATCAACAAAACAATTCCGCAGATTCAGGGAACTCCAAAGAGCATCAGGAAAGGACTGATTCTCCACATCATCAAGAAGATAGTAATGCAGATTTTCAAAACAA
This sequence comes from Pinus albicaulis, assembly GCA_034641835.2. Lineage (NCBI taxonomy): Eukaryota > Viridiplantae > Streptophyta > Pinopsida > Pinales > Pinaceae > Pinus > Pinus albicaulis. The sequence continues at coordinate 1,441,669,875 of CM076579.1, forward strand.
GCAGCTCTGGAATGCATTCGCTAATCAATATCCCCTTCTTGTTCCACCATTAGCATATCAGCGCAAAGCCAAGATCGACCTACCCAAATTTGATGGTAATGAAAAGAATAGCGTGGCATGGCTTAATAAAGCGGAAGAATATTTTGAGATTTATGACATTACTAGTGATGATGAAAAAATTAAACATGCTTCCATGAAAATGGAAGGAGAAGCATATAATTGGTATATGTGGTGGAAAAAGACAACGCTCGCTATTAGTTGGAGGAAATTTAAGGATGCGTTCTTCAAAAGGTTTCAAGGCATAAAAGAAGAAAAATTCTTTTCAACGTTTATCAAATTACGCCAAAAAGGAGATGTGGATGAGTACACTCGAGAATGGGAAACCTTGGCAACACGAGTACCAGGATTGTCGGAATCTCGTCTAATCCAGTCTTACATCTCAAGACTTAAAATCCACATACAAGAAGAGCTAGAACTACATGAAATTACGTCCGTAGAAGTAGCAAGGCAAAAAGCAAAAGCTGCTGAAAAGAAATTTGAAAGATTATCAAAACCAGAAAAAGTATATTCGAGACGACGGTTTCCTCAATCTGAAAATGTAGATGACACAAAATATGTCCCTGTCCATCCTCGTGAAGACAAAAAATCTAGTCTGGAAAAACAAAGAATACGAGAGGGCAAGTGCAAACGTTGCGGTGAAAACTGGGACCCTAAGCACAGATGTGCTAATGGAAAAGCAAAAAATCTATACAGTTGTGAAGCAACTAACGACACTAACAGTACTGATTCGTGTATAGAAGGATTAGAAGACAATTTAGAGTTCTCTCCAGAAGTGGAGGGCGAAACTATTCTGCAAGTGTCCTTATCAGCTATGACAGGCATATTACAACCTCAAACCCTAAGGTTAAGAGGACATATTAAGAACAACAATGTAATGGTTCTAATAGACACAGGCAGCACACACAATTTTCTAGATTCCACCATGGCCAAAAGACTCAACCTCTTTGCTTTTCCCATGCCTAATATGACGGTAATGGTGGCCGATGGTAAGAAGATTGAAAAAGTAGGAAAATGCCATAAAGTCAAATTGCAGATTAAAGACTTTCATTTAGAATCTTCGTTCTACACCGTTCCATTACGAGGAGTAGATGTGGTCTTAGGAATTCAATGGCTACGAACTCTAGGTACTTATTCTGCCAACCATCAGAAGCAGTTTATAAGTTTTAAGTGGAAAGGGCAGAAATACAAGTTGTATGGATTCCAAGCCCCAGGAAATCAAGTCGTATCTTCCTCTCTGATGATGAAGATGACTCAAATAGGAGCGCCAACATCTACAGTACAATGTCAGCAATTAGAAATGTTATTTTCAAAAGGGAGCCACGAAGAGTCGCCAGAAGTCAAGACAGGATCCGACCCTGTCGATATTAGATATTTTCACTATCCAAATCAACAACAGATTGAACTCGAGAATATGCTCCACGGCCTTTTTAAAATATGGGAAGCAAGAGCTCGCCGCTCGCGGAAACCAGAGATTCGTCAACATTGTCCATCGATTACATATGCTTTGAGGACAAAGCATCTTTAAGAGAGGGGCAATGTTATGTATATTTTATTATTTATTAATTAGATTTAGTTATCTTAGGTTATTAACTGAAAGGGCATGATCAAAGATCATGCCTCTTCGCCAAGGGACACCTTGAGGCTATATTTAAAGCCTAGGCGATCCCTCATTGTAATCATCTCTTATCTATCATCATTAATAATATATATTTATCAATTTTACCAGAGTTTTTACACTCGAACTTTTGTACTATGTATTTGCCGCATGTTCTTCTCCATTTATATAATATACCATAGCTGGGGGTTTTCGCCTATAAGTTTTCCCCCCATACATACCGTGTTAATGTGTGTGATGATTTGATGTGCTATCGCTTCTATTCTTTCCGCATGTGACAATTAATTGTAGAAGAGATTATGTGTTATGCATGCAATTCGAAATTGATGTGTGATCAGGTTAATCTCCATTGAATAAGTGATTTATTCATCAAATTTCTACATGGTATCGGAGCGATATTAATTGTCGAGATCTATTACGGTGATTGCAAACTTATTTTCCTCGGACAGAGCCTGCATACGGGCCAGATAGCCTCCGGATTCATCTTTCTTCGGAAAGTGAAAGGTCTGGTAAAAGCCCATGTAGTCAATCTCTGATTTGGAAATAATTTGTTCTCAAGTGTAGATCGGAAGCGATTGAGTTATCAGCTAGTGGTGAAATTCGAATTTGCAGATTTGTGTTCTTGGTACCGCGGCGAAAATGTCTTTCATCGGTTTGCGACTCGAATATGCCTTGGAAGGAAGTTCGAATTATGTTGCATGGAAGGACCGCATGGAGGCTGTATTAGATGATCATGGGCTGTTGTAATTCGTGGAGAAAGAGATTCCAAAGCCTACTTCTAATGATGTTGATGTTGTGGAAGCCTGGCGAAAGAAACAAGCAAAGTGTCGAAGGATCCTGTTGGAGGGCGTAAAGGATCACATTGTATCCAGCCTGCATGGAAAGGCTTCTCCATATTTGATGTGGAAAGATTTGACGGATCTATACCAAAGCAAGAGTGACCAAAGGAAGCTGGCGCTCAAAGATAGACTCAGGAACATCAATATGGAGAAAGGCGACAGCATCGCAAAATACCTCACGAAGTTCACTCAGTGCAGAGATGAGCTGGGAAGTGTGGGGGTGACTGTCGAAGAAGAGGACTTGGTTGACCTGGCTCTCCTTGGTCTTCCGAAGGCTTGGCATTCCTATCAGGATAGTGTCAATGGTCGGGAGAAGTTTCCGGGATGGGAGCGACTGTGGTCGGATCTCATGCAAGAGGAGATCAGGAGGACTACCAGGGACGGATCTTCATCAAAGGTATCTGATGAAGAAGACTGCGCTTTGGCTGCCAAATCAAGGAAGGGGAAGGGCAAGGAGAAGGCTTCTCAATCTGGTGCGGATGGTAAAGAGCATGACATGTCCAAAGTGAAGTGTTTTCACTGTCACGATCATGGACATTACGCCACGAATTGCCCAAAGAAGAAGAAGAACAAGCAGGCTGCTGGAGCTGCAGCTGGTGAGGCTCTTGCCTCACAATTTGAGTTGGACTTCTCATTGATCGCATGCATGTTGTCTAGTGCATTGGGATCGGGGTGGTATATTGATAGTGGCGCTTCCTTTCACATGACGGGAGATGTGAATCTTTTCAGTGACTTGGTGGAGAAATGTCTCGAGATGCATGTTGAGTTGGGCGACGGTGGACGATACAATGCGACCGGCATTGGTACCATAACCTTTCAGAGGGAGTCAGGTAAACTCATTCTTTTACAAGATGTATTGCATGTACCAGGTCTAACAAAGAATTTAATCTCAGTCGCAATGTTAGAGGATAAAGGGTATGAAGTTGTCTTTAGAGAAGGAAAAGTTTTCCTTTGGCACAAGGCAACGGGACAAGTCAAGAAGGTTGGGATTCGAGCAAAGAATCTCTACAGACTTGAAGTAGATGGGATGTCTACGGAGCTTCCTACTGTTGGGAAGCGGAAGGAAGACATGCAACTAAAGCTTGAGAGGGAGCAAGTGTTGCATGCAGGCAAGAAAGACATGCAATTGAAGCTTGAGAGGGAGCAAGTTTTTCATGCAGATGAAAGTGAACCTCGGGATGTGGAGCAGCCACAAGAGGATCATGGAGTGGAAGAGACCACTCATGCAGAGAAATTTCATGCCAGACGGGCAGAGGGAGTGCATGGAGCTATACCACCAGGTGAGAGGTGGGGCGACATGCATGATTTATCCCATGAGGAGATTTCTGGGAAGATTCATGAGATGGTGTGGATCTCATGGATTGAACCTGGCTACGAGGTCCCCACAGCGCAGCAGTAGCAAGATCATTTGGAGTGATGCAGGCAGATCAAAGTGACAGTGTCGGATACTGGAGCGTGGATCAGAGTTGACAGCAAGTGCAGGAGTGCATGGGTGCAAGAGTTCAACAGCGCAGTGGTTCCTGATGACATGTGCAGTTGGCCAAGAAGAAGTCGAAGACTTTGATGATAGATGCTAGATGCATCAGACTGATCTATTTTTTTGGAGCCTATTCAGTTTCAGAGGAGTTGCAGAGCAGATGCATGGAGTTGCATGGCGCTTGTAAAGGTTGCAGGGCGAATGCATGGAGTTGCATGTCGCATGCAAAGACAGTCCTTTCTTGTTGAGAGGGAGTGTTGAAAATGGCAACAAGAAACAGTGAAGGAGGCCTCCTGAAACATCTTTTCTGATCCTAGTTGGAAATTTGATCACCTAAACTAGGTGGGGACCACACATGTGATTTTTGTCGAAAAGTCTATTTTTAGACATATGGAGCATGGTCCAGGGGTTGCAGTATGTTATTCTTGGAGTATTGGTCATGTTGGTAAAAATATATGGACCTCTATTTTTGGACCTATAGGTCGAAGTCTATTTTTAGACTGCATATCCTAAAAATAGGGAAGTCAAATATTATTTACCCTTAATAATATTTGGACTCTAAACTTCAGTTTACTCTCTTGGAGCACTTCAGTTTGACCCTCAGAGGTGGGGCATGCAGCTGCCAGAAGGATTTACACTTTTCCTATGAGTTAGGTGAGCTAATGCATGGTTGACTTCAGTTAGAGCTCAAGTGGCGGAGTTCGGTGGAGTTGATGCGACAGTTAATGGAGGTGGTGTTCTGGTTAACTAGTTGAACTAGTTGTATTTAGTTTAACTAGCTAATACACTAGAGATGAGTTGTGTGAATTAAATATTATTTAATTCACAAAATATTAACTCATTATTCAACTAAAGAACACATCATTTTAACTCAGTGCATGGACAGTTCAGTGGCGACAAGTGAAGGAGGTAGATGAAAGGGTTGAGTTAGCTATCAGTTGCGACATCAGTTGTGCATGAGATTTGCACCACACTTGGAGGAAATTACCAATGAAAATTGCGCAGTTGGAGCCAGTGAGATTCGAACCTGGATCTCTATTTAGACCAGCCTTGATTGTGCAATAGAGGCAGAGAAGTAGTGGGTGTGTTTTGAACCTGTGACTTGTTCAAAACCAAGCTAGTTTTTGTGTAGCTTTGGGAGATAGTACTGAGTACTTGTGAGGAGTTTGTACTATGTATTTGTTGCATGTTCTCTCCATTTATAATATACTATAGCTAGGGGTTTTCAGCTATAAGCTTTCCCCATACATACTGTGTTAATGTGTGTGATTATTTGATGTGATATCACTTCTATTCTTTCCGCATGTGACAATTAATTGTAGAAGAGATTATGTGTTATGCATGCAATTCGAAATTGATGTGTGATCAGGTTAATCTCCATTGAATAAGTGATTTATTAAGCAAATTTCTACAATGCATGCCAAATCTAGCAAGGAGATCACAAATGCAAATTGATACCTACTAATAAACCTATTGTAGCTTCTTGATCTTGTTATTCCTTGCTTGATATTTTCTTCCTATTTTCATTCCTTACCTTTTTTGATCCAATTCTGAAGTGATCCAAGAAAAATCTAAGTGTCCAAGAGTGTAAGAGAGAGAACATAGAAAGAGAGAGCTCCAAAAATGACTTGGAAAAGGTCTATGAATTGATCCTTAGAACCGTTTTTATTAATTAGGCCTTTATTTTCTTCATTTTCCATTATTTTTCCTTCATTTTCCTCCTCGCATGCAACATGTGACTCTTCACCTTCCTTTTCTTCTATTTTCCATTATTTTCATAAATAAAATGCCAATTAATGCCTATTTGGCTTTCCAAAGCCTTTTCCATTTCCATTTCCAATTTCCTTTAGCCATAATAACTTAAATGAACACCCACTAGGATGTTTTTCCCAACATTCAGCTTGGAATAAGTGTCCCATGACCTTGGTTATTAATTTTCCTTTATTAACTTTTATTACATGGAATTTTCTCCAGGAATGTTACACTTCCCTCAACTATTTCAGTGTATATGATTAAGAGTCTTACTTTAGGGAAATTCTCAATATTGGACCAGTTGTCTAACTTGAACAACATAGTGTTACACAGTTTTTTGTCGCATTCCCAATTCCCTATCCTAAGTGTCGTCCTTTGTGCCACTCATGCCACAAATTTCACAAGGAGACAAAAGCTATGAAAACACGTTCACTGTGAATAACATGCTCAAAAAATCCCTGGAGAAATGGAGAGTCAGTGCATTACAACAATTCTGGAGAAAACTTGTAAAAAACCCTAATTTTAAGCCCCAACGTGGTTCTCCCATGTATGGCCTCGTGCTTGTCACTCTGTGTCTACCTGGTAAATAGTGTTGCCACCATGGGAATTAATATGAAAATTCACATTGGTCCTCATAAGGCAGCTTCTCCAAAAATGGGGTAGAAACTTCTTCCTCTAGAAGTCTCAAGAATGGAAGTCTAGTACTTGTTGGTTGAGGATATGGTCAAGTTCTCCCATTTTGAACCTTTGATCTTATCTTTAAGGATTTTTCACTTTGAGATAAGGACTTTCCTCCCTCATTTGTGGATCCATAACCTCCACAACTTCACTATAAAATAATGCCATTCCTTCCCCAAATGGTTGGTCATTTTTCATTTCCTTTCTAAGTGCTCGAATGCTCCTAAACGTTGTCAAAATTGCAAGGAGGAGTGCTTGAAGTCTTTGGCTTGGACTTGGATTCTCGTCCCGAAGGAGGCCTCCAACATCAACGCACCGGTTGTATGCTTCCCTCCTTTATTCATTAATAATACAAAGTATTTGTTACTTTCCATGAGCTTATTAATAATCTCTTGATTAGTATGAAACTCCTTGATCTGTCATATGGTTTACATTATAGAGTAATATACTAATGGTTATGTTTGTTTGTCATTTTTAGATCTCTCTTACATGTATTCATGCATAAAGGAATAGTGAGAAGAGATCTTGGAAGCAAAGGGATTAGGATTAACATTGACAAGTAATCGCATAGCAGTGAGGTAGTCCATCCTCCTCTCTTGTATCATTCTGGTTTAAACTAGGAAAGTTTACTTTCTTTTGCCTTGTTTGTTACTAGACCCACTCATTGGGATAGAGGAATCACTTCTATCCATAGAAGGGATTTCCTAGATAACAAAATGGTGACTCCACTGGGAAATAGGGTAAAGTCCAATTTCTTTGTAAGTTATGTGAAGGGAATCATCCCATTCACCTTTGTCCTTATATCGATGAAGCCTCCAAAGTATTGGAAACCTTACAGTTTCTCATACATGTCTTCCTATTGGCTACCATAAAATTTCCTCTAATCCTCCGCTAGTTGATCAAGTGATTGATCAGTATTCATCTATGGTCAACCCCACTCTCTCCGAGAGTGAATCCCATGATTATATTTCTAACCAACCATTGGTTGAGAAAACGGTTGTCTTGATTCCACCTTTAATTGATCATACCTTTCCCATAGAGAGTGAACGTCATACCACTTAGGTTATTTTTGTTTCTTTAGATTCCTATGAATTGGATGGAAATCCTCTTGTTCCCACAGTACAAGAGGGTGATCCTCTTGTTCCCCTAACACAAGGGGGGAATTCTCCCATTCCCACAACTTCCCCTCCAAATATTTTAGTCAATTCTTTTGATTGGATTCGACTGGCAAGATATCTTCTTCCTTCTTACCTGCCTTTTTAGATCATAGTACAGTATTATAATGTGGCCATACCGAGCACAATAATAGATGAAGGCTCATTTGTTAGTATTTTTTCCTCAACTACTTGCCAAGCTTTAGGTTCTCAGCATCTTGTGCTTGTTACCCAAAATGTGTTAGCTTTTAATAGAGGAACCAGTCAACCATTAGGGGTCCTTCCTAAGTTTCCTATTACTTTGGGAGGAAAATTTGTCTATATAGACATGATGGTTGTCAAAGGCCCTTTGGAATTTAAATTTCTCCTTGGACATGACTATACTTATGTCATGGGAGCTCTTGTCTCTTCCCTCTTTTGTGTAATGTATTTCCCAAATGAAGGAAGAATTGTGACCATTAACCAGCTTTTGTTCATTAGTCCCAATTTGGCTTGCAGTCAACCATCATCCCTAAATGGCCCTCACATCCAAGTGGTATCACCCCTACTAGATATTGATTATATGGTAGTGTGTTCCATGCGCATGTCCAATGATGATCTGGTTAGTGATATTTGTGTCATGTACGGGGGCATTAGACCCTGATTTCCCAAGTGTTGTTATCCCGTCTGATGAGAACCTCTTGGAAGCCATGACTTGTTATGGGCCATGAAAAAGGCTCCAAATTAGAGTTCCTTTTCTTGTGTCAAGATCGTTAAAAAATGAAACAAGAACCTAGAGTAGAGTTCATTTTCTTGTGTCAAGCTTGTTAAAAAATGAAACAAGGTCCCAGAGAAAAGATCCTTTTCTTTTGTCAAGCTCGTTAAAAAATGAAACAAGGACTCGGAGCAGAGTTCCTTTTCTTGTTTCAAGCTCCTTAAAAAATGTATCAAACCTCTCTGGAGCAAAGTTCCTTTTCTTGTGTCAAGCTTGTTAAAAAATAAAATAAGGTGTCATGAGGATAGTTATTTTAATGTGTCAACCTCATTAAAAAATGAAACAGATTCCTTATGAGGATAGTTATTTTACTACGTCAACCTCGTTAAAAAATGAAATAGATTCCTTATGAAGATAGTTCTTTTACTATGTCAACCTCGTTAAAAAATGAAATAGGTCCCTATGAGCATACTTATTTTACTATGTCAAGCTCAATAAAAAAATGAAAGAAATCCCCTTTCAATTCAAGTCTTTGAATAGATATCATAAATTTCCAGTCAAGTCTTTCACTTGATCTCGTAAATGAACCTTCATTCCATCCACCTGTTAGTAACCAATAGTCTACTTAGGTGAATCAAATGAATCTTGGGGGCCATGTACCTCAATTGAGTCCTTATGTCGGGGGCATGCAAACTTATCTCAAGCATAGTTTGTCTCTGTTTCAAGCTTGTGTAAAAATGAAACCACTCCCAAGAATAGTTTGTCTCCATTTCAAGCTTGTTTAAAAAATGAAACCAGTTCCAAGCATAATTTTTCCACATGTTTCAAGCTTGTGTAAAAATGAAACCATCGTCAAGCCATTCCAAGCATTGTTTTTCCTCATGTTTCAATTTTGTGAAAAAATGAAACCATTTCTCATTCTACCTCTTGTGATTTCCATCTTTATCAGCCTCTTTTGTGATATGAGCCTTGGTTTTCTCATTCCATCATCACCATCTGATTGGCCGATCATATGCTCTCACTTGGTTTTTTTACCCTTGCCTAAGGAACCGTTGTGATGAGTGGTATTTTTAGCCATTCTCTTAACTTTTGTGTGTTTTTAGAAGTTCCATCATCACCGGAACCAATTTCTACCCTTTATAGCACTCATTTTGTTGGGTGTGGAGCTTGATTATCTTCTTTATTTTGTATCACAGCATTGGACCCCTGTACTTAATAGGGCAGCAACGCCGCCCGTAACTGTACGCTGCCTGGGGGGTCCAGGGGGGGTGGCTGCGACTTTATGGAGCCGTTCATTAGGGTCGTTCATTAGGTGGATGATCTGACTGTAGAAGTTATGTTTGATTTAGGGTTTCTTGCCCTAGAAGGCAACCCCTCGTTTTGTATGAGGGTATTGTATTGTGGTTTTGGATTGTAGGTGTATTCTCAGAGCGAGAAACTAATAGAGAGACTGTGAGAGAGAACAGAGGATATGAAAATGGATCTGTTGTAGGTTGTGTCTCTTCATTTTGTTGGATAATAAAAAAGGAAGGACTTATTGTTTGGGGTGGACGTAGCCCAAATTGGGTGAACCACGTATATTTGTGTCTCTCTGATTTTATGTGTTTTATGTTCTTGTGTTTTCCGCATATTTTATGTGTTGCATTGATCTTTAATGTATAATTTTCGAACACATTCCTCCAAGAGGAGTCCTATTTCAGATCTTTTCTGACTCTTGAAATATGAAAATATTGTCGAGCATTTTTCATTTCAAGCTCATTAAATTAAATGACCTGGTGTCATCTTAGTACAATTTTAACCCTTTTCGGGCTGAGGTTGACTAATTATGAAAAAGGAATACCTTAGTCAAATATCACTAAGAGGTTCTCTCGGATATTGTTTTCTACCTTTTCGGATTTGAGGGACTATCTACGAAAAGGGACCTTTTGGAGTTTTATTTTCCACTTCTTTTTCAAACTCTCTAAACATGAAAAGGATGTTGAGCTACCCCTCCATCAGACTCGTAAAACTTAAATGACAAAGGAATTGTCACCATGACGAGACCGAGTTACTCCTTCCTAGGGATCGTTAAACTTACTAGGATGGATTCATGCGAAGGGTGAACTTATACGCTAAGCATATGGTATCCTCTTTAAGCTTTCGATCAAAAATAAATATGTACTCACTAGAAATAGTGGGGAAAAATGGAAGTAAACATGTCTTGTATTATGTATTAACAGTAGCATAACGCTCTTGAACATGACACTCATCTACATCTCATGTCAGGTTTTGGTTATCCTCTCTTCGCTAGGGTTTGGGAAATCCATTTGCCTCTCATTTGATCATATCTTGTTATCACCATGACCATTGATCCCATTTTGAATCAAATTTTGCCAACATCCAAATTTGTGTCATCAATATTTCAAGATAAGTCTTATCTGCAATAGTCAAACCATTTATACTTATCTGACCCTCTCTACAAAAACCTTGAATCGTTCCTATTTTCCTTGAGAAATCCTATGTTTCGTTTTGATGATGTGCTAAATGTTATGGCCCTCCTTCGATGGATCTCTTATTGTTAACATCATCTCATTATCTGGGAAGTTGATCTAAAAACCCCCTTTCAGTGCCTTGGAGCCTGCATGCCTCAATGGCAAGTTCTTCGCATTTGATGACAGGTTCACATCAATGGCCTTTGATCGAATGATTCTGCAAGCATTCGACTTGAGCTCCCTTATTCACGCTTGTAGATTTTGTTATCGTACCTTGAGGGCCATCGTCATTATTAATGGTTTATGCCGTGCCTGTTAATAGTTTAACTTATAGGTTGGTAATGAAGTGGTTTCTAGCATTTTCGACATCAGCACATCTATTCACATGATTACATTCATAAATTGGAAGGATCGAGACAAAGACAAAGACCATGGATCCAATTTGTTCGAGTCCAATTTGCATGGAGTATTCATTATTGTACACATGATCCCTTCTATATGGATGGTTACGACCATGTCGTGGATCCATACATATGATCCTTTCTAGTCATATGGTTGTGCCTATCTCGTGGATTCATGTGTTATTTTATGCCTATTCACAAGTTTCCTATCATTACTATTTTATCAAATATGTCACATATTATATCATGTTTGATTTATAGGTCACTTAATGGTGGTTTTCCAAATTCCTTACCATCACTGATAAAGAATTTCAACCATCACTTCTCATTTTTCTTTCATTCTTTAGGGGGCATCTGTTACACAATATTTTTTTTCATTCCCAATTCCCTATCCTAAGTGTCATCCTTTGTGCCACTCATGTCACAAATGTCGTAAAGAGACAGAAGCTATGAAAACATGTTCACCATGAATAACATGCTCAAAAATCCGTGAATAAATGGAGAGTCAGTGAATTACAACAATTCTGGAGAAAAAATGTAAAAAACCCTAATTTGTAGCCCCAATGTGGTTCTCCCCAGTATGGCCTCACGCTTGTCACCCTGTGTCTAACTAGTAAACAACACTGCCATTGCGGGAATTAAGATGAAAAATCATGCTGGTCCTCTTCAAGAAGCTTCTCCAAAAATGGAGCAAAAGCTTCTTCCTCTAGAAATCTCAAGAACAGAAGTCTAGTACTTGTTGGTTGAGGATATGATTGAGTTCTCCCATTTTGAACATTTTATCTTATATCTAAGAATTTTCCTCTTTGAGATAAGGACTTTCCTCCCTCATTTCTGGATCCTTAACCTTTCTAGATTCACTATAAAATAATGCCATGCCTTCCCCAAATGGTTGGTCAGTGCTAGTTTCTAAGTTCTCAAATGCGCCTAAATGCTTTCAAAATTGCAAGTAGAAGGAGTGCTTGAAGGCTTTGGCTTGGACTTGGAATCTCATCCTAAAGGAGGCCTCCAACATCAAGGCACCAGTTTTATGCTTCCCTCTTTTATTCATTAACAATATAAAGTATGTGTTACTTTCCATGAGCTTGTTAATCATTGCTTGCTTAGTATGATACTCCTTAATTTGTCATATGGTTTAAATTATAATGCAATATACTATGTTATGTTTGTTTTTCATTATTTGATATCTCTTGCAAGTATTCATGCGTAAATGAATAGCAAGAAGCGAGCTTGGAAGTGAAGGGATCAGGATTAACATCAACAAGTAATCACATAGGAGTGAGGTAGGACATCTTTCTCTCTCATTTCATTCTGGTTTAAACTAGGAAAGTTTATTTGTTTTTGTCTTGTTTGTTACCAAAACCATTCATTGGAATAGAGGGATCACTTCTATCTGTAGAAGGGATTTCCTGGATAACATATGGTAGCTACTAGATGGAATGGATAATTCAACATTTATACTGGATATTCATGTTTTTCCTTGGTCCTAAAATTTCCATTGCCCGTCCACCATGTCTTCAACAACTCTTTGGGGAAAATATTAAAACCTATTAGATATTCCTCATCTAGATTTAATTCCTATTTGGAAATATTTTATTGCATTTCAATGTATGAGGCATTAAATGGAGTAATGGAATCCCTATGGTTATCCCTGATCATGGATTCCTCCAAATCAACATGTTTCACCAATCACTCAACTCCCTTTGTACATAGAAGAATAGGTGGATGAGAAACCACTTAGGTAGCCAAAATATTTTACCAACCATGTAAACCTCTAAGTATGGGTCATCTAGAGGCATATTATTCTCCTTGAAATGATTGGTACACTTTTTACCAGGTATATGTTGTGTAATTGTCAATGAAATGTGGGGCATTATATAACTCATGACCGAGTGAGTCGACAAGTACTAGGGATTTGCAAGCCCATTTATTAGACATGCACATGATCCTCCTTCATATTAAATTAATAGATCCAACTCACAATAACAGGTTTTTATGGTGAAGAGAAAATTAGATTGAAAATTTTGACCTCAGGAAGCACTCAAAACACAATCATGTCTAAATACTCACAATCTTGACTAGGATGGATTGGTATCACTCCATCGATAAGTGTATTTGTGTTACAATTTTTAACTCTAGGATTTATGGTTGAGAAAAACACTTATTCATAAACCCATTAGTGGAAATCGAAATGTAGGTCAACTTTTATATGAAAATTTAATCATAGAGGAATGGTCTTGTGTTGTGCATGAAATCCTAGGTATTTTTTTGAGGGTATACCTAAGCAACTAATGGAATAATTTAGTGTTTCTCAGTCAGGGAAATAGAGTTACATGGTTTTGTTGTCATGGAAAATTTCTCAAGAGGCCAAAAATCAACTCATGGCTACCTTGGGGGCACTTCTGAGGTCAAACAGAGAGAGAAAAGGGTGATTTGAGTTAGCTCAGAGTTGTTAATCCCTTATCTTACACTACAAATGTTTTTGGCAGCTAAATCAAAGGGTTTCATCCACTTTCCTAAGCTACAAGATGTCACCATAGAATATGGGAAACTAGAAAGGGAAAGGGTCTAGGAGAGAGGGCAAGTATAGCCAATTTTCAAAAAGAATGCATAAAACTACTCAATCAATGAAGAAAAGAAGCTTGTAAACATTTCAAGTGAACAGTATAGATTTTGGGCAAGTAAATATTCATAAAAATAACAATACAAGAAAAAAAAAAAAAAAAAAAAACTAAATGGGCAAAATTAGTCACATACCTAAGATAAGTTGGTTTGATCTAGCACTAACAAGGATATATGAGGTGTATTAATTCATAAATGAAGGTATTTACTCCCATGATCCAAGAAATGTGGTAAAAAATGGTGTTATGGGACCTTTTTAAATAATTCCCTTGAGTTTAAGTGCATTAAATCCCTAAATAAATCCCATTTTAATCTTTACTTTCATTTTCAGTTAATTCAACAATACATGAGAAAAACTAATGGAAAGTTGTCATTTTGTCGGCTTGATGCTCAAGGGAATCTTACGGCACTGAGTTTATGGGAAATGGGGTGCTATGTTGCTACACTATGTGTCATTGTAGTGATATAGTGGGGAGAAAAAGTTAAAACATGAGTTTAATCCCAAAACTGACTACCTCTATTCCCACTGGAGTGATGCATCGCTACACTATTCATCAATGGAGTTCACTAAGTGACAAAATGATAAGATGAATTCAAATGCCAAGTTATGAGACCATGTCACTAGCTTGATGCTTAAGGGATTGTTATGGCACTAATTCAAAGCTCAAGGTGGCGAAATGGAGTGCTAAAGGAGATAAATTGAAGGTTAAAACCACAAAATTAGATGTGTGTTTTTTCCTTGAGGCTCAAAGAGGAAATGTGTTTCTATAGTAAGGACCAATGGAGTGATTCACTTTCTATAAAAGCAAAATTTCCAGAAAAAACTTGATTTAAAGCCTTTTCCATGAGTGTTAGTTCAGTGGACTGAGGAGTTGGGGTGTCTATATGACTGGGTTGACCAATAGTTCTCCCTTCTATTGTTATGTTGAGAAATAGTGCTTATTTAGGCTTAAAATCCTTCTTAAGGGGTCTTAGGGTTCACATAAATGTTATCTATGCTAGGGAAAGGTCAATAAATATTTGCACGCTAAATTAGGAGGCCTCGATCAGGTAGGGACCCTCAAATTCCTAAAATCAACAAGATACTAGGATTTATTGAGGGGGATTGTTGTAGTTACTACAACAGTATATGATGCAATGATAGGCCCTCTAAATCCTTGAGTGTTTCCATAAGAATCTTATCCATGTCACCTTTAATAAGTGTGCCTATAAGGTATATTGTTCATGCCATGTGGGTATCATTGCTTATATCTATGGAATTCTAAGCTACTTGACTTTCCCTTCCTTAATATTGGTTTAAGCTAGAGGAAGGACCAAAAAGGTATAACTTGCAACAAAGGTATACCTCTTCACTTTGGACTTTGATACTATGGAGATAGTGATACTTCAGTAGATTAAAGGCTCCAAAATTTAAATATTAGTTTCCGGCATTGCCTTACTGCTAGCGAGCATCCATAGCCCTGACAAAGTGACCTTGAAATCATAATCATCTCTCTCTCTCTCTCTCTCCCTCTCTCTCTCTCTGAGGATGAACTTACCATAAGCTGGATGAGGGATCTTGGACCATAGCTAGGTAGAAACTTTAATGATTTTTTAAATATATATATATATATATATATATCACTTGTTGATCATAAGCCTTTGAGTCATAATGAGGAAATAATTAAAATATAACAAAATTCTTTGAGGCATCACACCTAGGTGGGTAATTAGGTTAGATCCCACTCAACATTATCACTATTCATAGTGTGTAGCCCACATGGAAGTAGTTGTATTATCCAAAGGTAGAGTTTGTGTTTATGATTATTGTGAATTGTAGAGTGGGATCTAACCTAATTACCCACCTAGGTGTGATGCCTCAAAGAATTTTGTTATATTTTAATTATTTCCTCATTATGACCCAAAGGCTTATGATCAACAAGTGATATCAATGATATATATGTGTGTGTGTGTACATATATATATGTATGTATACACACACACACACACAAATATATATATATATATATATATATATATATATATATATATATATATATATATATATATATATATATATATATATATATATATATATATATATATATATATATATATATGTACACACACACACACACACACACATATATATATATATATCATTGATATCACTTGTTGATCATAAGCCTTTGGGTCATAATGAGGAAATAATTAAAATATAACAAAATTCTTTGAGGCATCACACCTAGGTGGGTAATTACGTTAGATCCCACTCAACATTATCACTATTCATAGTGTGTTACCCACATGGAAGTAGTTGTATTATCCAAAGGTAGAGTTCGTGTTTATGATTATTGTGAATTGTACCAGGGTGCCACATGCAAATTCATGGTCTAACTTGTATTGTGCCTCAAAGGATCATTTTGGTAAGGAGATATTATGTTGGAGCAACTGCATGAAATCCATTGTCAGGACAAGGTTTATTTATGTACAATAAGTAAATATACTAATCAAATGTAACAGAAAACAAGGAAAATGAATAAAAAACAAAATCTACTTATGTAAAGATAATAAGAACTGGGGTTGTTTAGCGAAATATTTTTTTTAAACTTGGTTATTCAGTGGGAGAAGGTTATTCCATCCCTCTATATTTTGGAGCCAATTCGTTCCTAAGATAATTTTCTTTGTGGCAACATAGGGACCAAGACATAAGGGTTGGAATTAAATGTGATTACTAATGGGCGTCCCAAATAAGTAATTTTTGCATTAGAAATTGAAAGGAGTTATTGCTCCATGATCTAGTGTCTGATTAGATCACCAGACAGACAGAGACAAGACTAAGAAGGCACAAGAGATCCCAGCTCCATATGATCACCAAGCAGCATGCAATCAAGTTTACACTATGAGGAAGAGAAATGGCTCCTTTCCTCCTTGAATATTGGGGACGGACCTTGATTTCGCAACAAAATCCTTGCGCTTCACTCAAGTGATCTGCTTCATCGGCACTCACCTGCACACAATCACAAACACTCAAGGACGACAAGAGATCTTCCTTGAAAGATCGTTAGGTTAAAATCAATATAAACCAATCACAAGATCTACTAAAAACATAATCATGTAAGGGAGAGAACATAGATCTTAATTAATCACATGAAATAATGCAATGGTTTATACCTTCGCTTCCATGTTTCCTCTCTACGATCTGATAGAGTTTCCCCACAACAACCAAGAGATGAGCATGAATAGAACTCACATAAAACTAATACCTCACAATCTCTCTATATATCAGCAAAATGGTAGCATAAGGTCAAGATTTCAACTCTCCAAAATACTAGCTCTCCAAAAACTAGCCTGGCCCTCTCAAATGATCCAGTATATGTAGGTAAAATATAGGTCCTGGGAGGATGAATATGGATGCTCAAGATGAGGAGAACTTACAGAAGCTTCTAATTTATGAGTCCTAGCCAACTCTAATAGATGAGGAATCGAATTGATCTCCTAGGGACTAAGTCATTTTAGAACATCCCCTTGGTCACAGGCACATAAAGGGAAAAAAAGGGCCCTAGCTGCAGGCACAAGAAGGTCTGGTAGTGGCTATAGGGCTTTGGCTGCAGGCACAAGCCTACCTACCTGTTGCTAAGGGTCAAAATGGCTCAAAAAGTCACCCCATGTTAGGAAAAATTCATATGGCCATGAGGACTAAGGGTCAGTGATCCAACGGTGGAAAAATAGGTTGATAATAGATGCCCCCTAATGTATGAGGTCGGAATGAGAAGTTGAGGGCCGAAATAAATTATGATAAAATGCATAGGTCGACTGCAATGGGGAAACAAAACCAAGGATGTAGATTGGAATACAATGGAGCTAAAGTCTAAACTATGCTAATAACATCCCTGAGGTGGGCATACTCATGCTCGGTCATAAGAGAATACTAAACATGGCTGCCAAAACATACACTGCAGGTCCATGACCTAAAGTTCTAGAACATGGACGCGACAGACATACACAGTGGATCCATGTGAATCAATGAAAAGAGAATAGCCACTAATAAATAAAATTATGGATCTATGTCATAGTATACATCAGTAGGACTATGGAAACATGACAGACATAGAAGTGTCCCAGATATCCCTCAAGGTACATAAATGATATATAAATCCAAAGTAGCCTAGGAAGGATTTCATATAAGAGTGAGATGTCCCGAACCCAGGGTCTTCGACATAACCCCAATGGTATGAATCTATACATGTGAATAGATGAGTTGAAGTCGAGCAAGGTAGAAACTTCTTGATTATCAACCAATGAGGTAAATGAGTAACAGATGTGGGGGAATCAACCAATGAGGAAAATGGATCCCAAGGTACCTAGTATAGTCCACTAAGTGTGAATAAATGATCTGATGTTAAACACCAATGAACTCGACCAATCAGGATCCATAGAAGTAAACCCACTTTTGATCGTGAGGAAGCATGCCATTGACGTCTGCAAGCTCCAAGGTACCACTGGTTCCTAGATCAAGATCCTAGATAATGAGTTGAAGTCAACAGGAGAATATCCATCGAAGGAGGGCCTTAATGTATCCCCCATCAATCGACATGGAACAGAACAGGATGATGTGATGTATGGATGAAGTCATGAAGCACTGAAGTACAACTAACACAGGGATGGCTAACTCAAAAAGGTCAACAGAATACTACAGATGGCCAACACAGGTTGAGACTCCCCTTGAACACAGAATGGCACGAAAAAAGAGTGACTTAGCAGCATGACTAATGAACACCATGTGATATCATGAAATGATGCAGGAGGCATCGAGGCATGCTCCATATAACTGGAAGAGTAACCAGTCGGAGGAGTAGAAAGACTCATACGAATGGTACGGCTCCTAATAAAGATAGAACCCAACTGTAATATAATGAAGCATACAAGTGTCTTGTTGAAGGGTAATACAACTGACGCTACATAAATTAAAATAGATGTTCTCTCCCTTCTCTTTTTTATAATTTACTTTTTCGAAATTTGTCCCCAAGCCTAAGAAAGAGATAAAAGTATACAAGGGGAAACCTCCTAGCCACAGTAGGCTAGGGTATTCCTTTTTCAGAACAATTCTATCCCAGTTCGGAAAAGGGTTAAACTTATATTGGGTAGATGACACTTCAAGTAATTTAACGAGCGTGAAGTAGAAAATTTCACTCAACAATATTTTCTAATTTAAGGAGCCTGAAAAAGTCTTAAAGGAAACTCCTCCTAAAGGAATGAGTGGTATAAAAGGTATAAAATGGTTCTGGTAGTGGTGGAAATTCTCATGACATAAGGTGGACATGAGGTTGGCAAATAGAGCCACTCATCATAGTAGTTCATCCAAGAAATGGTAAAACAACAAGTGAATGTGGAAGGTAGGCCAATCAGGTGATGCCGATGGATAAGAGAAACCAAGGCTCAATCTGCTAAAGTAGGCTAATAAAAAGTAGCAATCACAAGGGATAAAGTGTGGAATCCTCCTGGGGTATGGCGAGAAAAGAGACAAATAAGAGGACATGAGGCTCATATTCAAAGTGATGGTTGTTCATGTTAAACACCATTACAGGACATTCGGCCCCCCTCCCCAACCTACATCTACATTTTTTCAAGAAAACACCGAGCCCCCATTCCCCCTCACGGCCTACCACTCCGCTCTCAACACCACCATATCTAACCCCCTCACATTCCCACGGAACCTACGCTCCAACCCTGCTATCCCTCCATATGCCTCTTCCCCACTCCTACGCGGCCCATAGCTCTCTCTTAACACTGCTGCCCCCTCATACAACAACCCTACACCCGACTCCCCTCGGCTCTCAACTATGCGCCCCATCCCTAATGCTTGCATTGATTCCCTTACCTGCTCGCTCTCCCCTTCCTAACGCAGACCCCTCCCTAACCTGCGTCTATCCTACCCTTACCCACGCTGCTACCTAAGTTCTGCGTTCAACCATTTCAACATCCCCCCTTAATCTGAAGGGGTATGTGTGAGTCCAAGAAGAGAGTTGTAATACAAATCTGCACAAGTATGCATGGCAGCACTTGGGCTGAATCAAGTCTCTGAAATGTTGAAAAAAATAGGTGGTTTAAGGATGACCACCAACACTGGAACACAAAACTTGTTGCATTTCCTGGAACTCTTCCAAAACTAGCAAGAAGCTTAAAGCTTCTGCTAAAGGAATTGTCCCTCATAAAAAAGGGAGACCTTCAACCTAAAAGAAGGGAGGTCTACTACCTGTGATGGTTTTAGGATTACCAACAACTCTGGAATGCTTGAAGCATTTCCTGGAACTCAACCAAAGCTGGAAAGAAGCTAAAGGCTTCTGCTAGAGGAAGTGTTCCTCATATATGAAAGGGAGACCTTCGACCTAAAAGAAGGGAGGTCTACTACCTGTGACTTTTTTAGGTTATCCGTCAACCAAAGATGATGGTTTAAGGTTGTCCACCAACCGAAGGTATGCTCATGGGCATTCGTATCTCTGGCTACATCTCTGAATCTGGAATGACGAATTGTGGCTCAAGCTCGCTTGAACTGTTGTGTCTCTGGCTACAACTCTGAACATGGAATGAGAGATTGTGGCTCAGGCTCGCTTGATCTGTCGTCGAAGGTTGTACATGATCACCATTTTCCCCCCTGTCAGGGACAAGGTGAGATGATGGAAAAAACTCAATTACAAGTTTGTTCAATATCTGTGAACAAGTTCTAACATGTGTCTTAAACATCTTCTTGGCTGTTGATGCCCATTTCCAAGAAGCGATCCATCCAAGATGAATCTTTGTTCTTGTAGGAGGCTTGTGTCTGAAGCATCTGTCTGAAGAATGGGTGTGATGACCACAGTGCTTGCATGGATGAAGATCAAAACAGTGATCTTTCATATGGCCAACTCGATCACAATGTTGGCATTTTACAATCTATTGTGGAAGTGGAGCATGATCTGGAACAGCTGCAGGTGAACTGTCATATAGGAATCTGGCACTCTGAAATATGATGGGCTTGGTGTACTCTGGAATATGAAAGGACACATCCTTTTCATATCCAAGACTAGTTCGGTGCTTGTTATGGACAAGCTCTTCCCAAGGTCTGATGATGGGCTTAGGAAGTGCAGGCTGAGTGGTTGCATCTGCATGTACATCTGCTCTAGTACAAGGAGGTGAATGGGAATCGTCTTCAACTTTACTGGCTTGCTACTAATGGGAGTCCTTCTCAATCTTCTGAACAGAAATAGGTTCAGAATGGTGACTCTTTTGTTGAAGTTCATCTTGTTGGAGCTGAGATTCCAACTGCAAAAACTCGATCTTTTATTGTGCATCTTGCAAACAACTTTGAATGTTACAAAGAGAATCCTTGCTCATTTTTATCATGTCATCAACATTGGAATGAATGAGGTTATTCAAAAACTCTAATTCCTCATTGATTTTAGCCATTTTCAACAATTTAAGCTCAAAAAATGAAAGGGTGTCGGCTTCAACCGAAAATGCACCCATTTACAATGTGATTCAACAACAAAAACAAATGACTCTAAAGAATTTCCAACTATGGAAATCTCAAAGTACAAAGTGTGCTCCTCAAATGATGGAGGACAATCAACAACGAGTTACATCAACAACTCAAATTTACTGATTGCAACTATGAAGAAGCAATACAATGTCAACTCAATACAATATTTCTGCAAAAATATTTTGTAAAGATGTGCAACAAAAACAACGTGCAAGAGGCCTTTAAGGCAGCTGAATTCTTTCTTCAAATAGCTGTTTGACACCAATAACAACTCAACTCAACTCAACAAAAGGAGGAGATATTATCAAGCTTGGATGCTTGACCTTTATGCAAAATGCAATAGAGCTTAAAAGAAACTCCACAAATCAGAAATTTTGTGTGCCCAAACTATGAATGCCACTGTTGTTCAAAATGAGGACCAATTTATCTTCAAATGCAAATCTCTTTAGAAAATCACCCTTCGATATATGCCATAAATCATTCAATATAAACTTCACTTTTCTTCTCTATGTGTACAGTCCATTTTCTTCATATGTCATTTTCTTCATTTCTGCTGTTCATATTCTCTCTTTGCTCTTCCTCTCTCTCTGCTGTTTTTTTTTTTTTTAAGGAAAAACAGCAGAGAGCAGAGAGCAGTAATTTCATAAATGTGGCAGAGAAGAGAGTATTTTTTCTTCCAGCAGTATAATATTGGATAAATGCAGAATTAGAGATTTGCAGAAAACTCAGAAATCTTTCAGTGAAAACTTAGAAATATTTCCAGTAGCCCAGCAGCATGAAAATGAACTTTAAAAATGCAGAATTCTTCCCGAAAATTTTAGCAGAAAACCCAGAAATTTGTAGAAATTTTTCAATGGAAAACTCAGAAATTTTACTTGAAAAACTCAGAAATCTTTTCCACTAAAAAACTCATAAACTTCTTCAGAAACCAACTTTAAACAATTTTTCCAACAGCTCTCCAAAATGCAGAATTTAATGGGCAGAAATTGCAGGAAGAAATCAACCTTCAGATGTGCAGTGCTTCTCTTCTTCAAAACCACTGCTGCTCTTCTTCAAAACAAATTCTGAATGCGGCAAAAAGACTTCTGCAGAAATCTCTGAGTGCTGCAAAAATTATCAAAGTTTTTTCAGATATGCACAGGCCATAAACACAAATGGCTCACTCAATTTGGAGCAGGGCCAGCAATCGCCCACTCTGATACCATGTTAAACACCATGTTAAGCACACACATGGTGTATGAGCAAGATAAACACACACACACAAGAGACTCAACACACAATGAAGGATAAGCGTGAGGCTTTCTTATTTTTCCATTATACATGATTTACATTTATAATAAAATGGTGTGACTCTTGGTTTCACATTCCAAGGTCACTTGGACTCCATTGTGACTTTTCGCATTCCACACCTACCCATGTAGGATTAGGTGTTCCAACAATTCAGAAGGAGGTATTCCTAGAGGGATAAAAAATGACTGAATGGACACCAATTCGGCAAGAGGGTGCTAAATAGGGTATCCATGAGCGAGTAAGCTCTACCTCCAGGCTACGACATGCATACATGAAGTGGAAAATTTGCAACCTGGTGGGATCGGACCTAAGGCATATATAGTCCTGGTAGTCAAAATGCAAAATCGGCGAAAATGACCTACCCCTATATGCCAGTAAAAGAATCATACCTCCGTACCGGTTTAATAAATGGTAGCCTCCCATGATAGAAACAAAAGTTCACTCTCAAGCCCTCCTACAAAAGGTAGACTAAAAAACAGATTATAAAGCTCAAAAAACCCCTTTTAAACCAAAAACGAAAAAAGGAATATTCCTCAAGATGCAAAAAAAGGTTATAAAAGGAACTCATACCACTATAGTTGGTCATTGTGAACTTGTGAAGAAAGGAGGAGAGAGCTTCCAAGGGTTTGAGAGCAAGGGAAAGGAGGATCAAGTGCCCATATTCAACCAAGTAAGTAAAAATCGCCTCTTTCTTAGTCATTTCTTACACGTGATGTTTAAGCACAGTATTTTTCTAGTCAGGGTTTTTGTTTTCTTAGGAAAAAACCTCTGTTCGTGGGCTTGCAATGGGTGAAATTTGGCCAGAGAGGCTCGGTTGTAGGCATGCCACAGGATCCCCCATCTAGGGCTAAATTTTCCCTGTTTCAAGAGTGTGAATGGCGAGAAAGAATGAAAATTCTTAAGAATTTATGCCCTAAATTAGTTTTTGTTATGTATTTTCATGATATTGGACGTGACTTATGAGTAATGTTTGGGTGCAGGAGAAAACATGGTGGTAGAATGGAGAGAGAGGAAACATACTGAGAATTAAATCCAAGTTATGGCCCATGTGCCAACCATCAATGCTCTGAGGGACTGTGGCTTGCTTAAGTTCTTCAAGATACCAAGAATGACCAGTCAATATTATCTCCTGACATACATAATACGATGGTGGGATGTATACACCCAAAAATTCATTGATGGTCCAGAGAGATTTACTATAAATTCCTTAGACATATACTTTCTCACCGGTTTGTCAAGGCGGGGGCCTTCGGTTGTGTTATCAGGGGTAATAATGGGGCAACCGTTAGATGTATGAGGGTTTTCCATTACAAGAAGGTGGAAGGGGCAGATAAAAAGAATATTTTCATAGAGGACATACATGACTTGACCCTCCAAACACCTGCCTATATTGTGACCCAAACAGTAGGGTATGTAGCACCCCATGCAGTGACAAAACCACACATGGAGTTGTGTATCCAATGTTTAGAACAAACCTTGTTTAACTGGTGTGATAGGATGGATACCAACATGAAATATAATAGTATATATGGTTGAGACGAGATGGGTTCCTTACAAGGTAGAGATGGTTGAGCTGAGATATTATGAGTTGAAATTCAAGTTGAAAAATAAGGTGGCGTATGCCACGATGACTAGCCTTGGTCAAGAGCTCGATGACAACACTATACTTGGCCATGTTTTTTGTGATAGGGAAAATCAAAATACCCCCAGAACTCACAAGCTTATCAGTGGGTGAAAATAGGACCCAAGCGGCAAAAGCAGCATTCTGAGTGTAACGGCTTGCACCATCTGCAAATCCTCTTTAAGGGAGTGAGGGTGTTGACATCTATACATCAAAGACCAAACACATAAACTAGGCTAATGACAAGAAAAAATAAATTGAACACACTCACACCTATATACATAATATATAAGCGACCATGTGAAGAAACTAAGCACATTAGTGTTTTAGATAACTCCCATTGTGTGGATCAAATAGTGGATTCCCTTCATAATCAACCAACTCATAGGCCCCTTTCTTGAGAACCATTTTAATAATATAAGGACCCTACCACATGGGTTCAAGTTTACTAGCCCCTAACTTATCATGGTCTTGGTCATAAACCAAAATGAGATCACCCTCGGGAAAGACATGAGGTCAGAAAAATTTATCATATTGGGCCTTAATGCGTTTCTTATGAATTTTTTTATTGACCGTGGAAAGAAGGTGTTGGTCAATGAGATTTTTAAGTTGTAACAAGCATGCTTCCTTAGCTAAGGTGTTAGGGAGTAACTCAGCATCTCGTTTAAGAGAATACATTTCACACTTGAAAGGAAGAACTGACTCAACCCCATAAACCAATCGGAACGGAGTAAATCTAGTGGCATATTTCATGGAGGTTTGGTATGCTCGTAAAGCATAAAATAGCATAAGGTTCCAATTATATTTATGTTTTCCTACCATCAGTTGCAACATGGTTTTTAAAGTATGGTTCATGGCTTGTACTTGTCCATTAGCTTGAGGATAATACGGTGAGGAATGTTCATGGAAAAAACCCAACTTGGCAGCTAGTTCCTACATCATATGATTTTGAAATTGTTTTCCATGATCAGTTACGATGTGTTTAGGCACACCAAACCTAGCGATGCATGATTAAAAAAGAATAAAGCAGCAGTATCACCATCATTGAGATGTGTAAGCATGGCCTCGACCCATTTGGTGTAATAGTCAATTGCGACGATGATATAGTGATTCCGTTGGGAAAAGGTTGAGTTACAATGCACAACGTCAATTCCCCACTAGGAAAAAGGTCCAATGGAGATAACTGGATGTAACAGAGCATGGTGACACATCTTCCAAGAAAATATTTGACAAGGATGGCACTTCTGGACTGCAGTGATGCAATCTTTAAAGAGTGAAGGATAAAATTAACATGCACGCAATATTTTCTGAGTAGTGGCATGCCTAGAAAAATGACCACCACATGCCCTAGCATGGAAATCATTCAAAACATGTTCGACTTCTGCATGATTAAGACATCGACGTAAAACAATGTCAACACCATGACGGTAAAGATAATCATTGATAATAATATAGTGTCGGGACTGATTTCATATCTGCTGATGATAATCATGAGACAACTTGGGCCAAAAACGTTGGATTTGGAGATAAAGAAGGATGTCCCCATACCAAGGATCAGAAGTATTAATGAGGAACAAGGATTCGTGAGGCAAAGGATCCATGACCGAAGTTTCCTCATCAGTTGGAGGCAATTCAGCAAGAAGCTCGGCAAAGGCTAGGGGTTTTTTAGATTTAGAAATGGAAAACTCCAAGTCAAACTCCCGAATGATGACAATCCATTTAGAGTATTTGGCCCCTATGATTTGATGATTAGGGATGCGTTTCATGGGGTTGGAGTCGGAAATGACCATAGTATTTTGTATTAGAATATAACACCTCAAGCGTTGCACAACAAACACTATTGCAAGGGCCAATTTATCAACATGGGAATAGTGATGCTCAGGGCCAATCCGATCCTTTTATAAGGTAATATATATTATTTTCATTGCGTGCATCATCATATTGAATGAGAACTATGCCTAGAGATGATTCTGAAGTGGCGAGATATAACAAAACATCTCGATTGAAGTCAGGAAGATTCAAAAAAGGTGTTGACAACAAAGCCTATTTAAGATCATCAAAAAAACATTGGGTTTATCATCCCAGATGAAAGGGACTCATTTATTCAACAAATGCGTAAATTCATAAGAAATATGGGCATAGTTGGCAATGAAATGGTGTAAAAATTTGGCTTTTCCCTGAAGTCTTTTGAGTTGGTGGAAAGTATGAGGAGGAAGATTACTCCCTAACACCTCAGACGAGGAAGCATGCTTGTTACAACTTAAAAATCTTGATGAACAATGCCTTATTTCCATAACAAAATTCATAAGAAATGCTTTAAGGCCCAATACGATAAATTTTTCTAACCTCATGCCTTTCCTAAGGGTGATCTCATTTTGGTTTATGACCAATACCATGATAAGTTAGGGGCTAGTAAACTCGAACCCATTTGGCATGGTCCTTATATTATTAAAAGGGTTCTCAAGAAATTTGGTTTGACGGCACACAATAGTCAAGCTGCTCAATGGTGATGATTTTTTCTTCATGGTGAAAGAAAAGGACATGAAATACAGATGAGACTAATATGGTCATAGCATAAAACCAATTACGTCCAAGGAGAAGGTTGTAATCTAATGAGGCATCGACAACTTCGACATCAATATATACCATTTTTCTACCTAACTCGATGGAAAAATGTAGAAGGACCTCCTTAGGAACGAAATTGTGACCTTCAAAGGCTTGGAGAGTGGTACTGGACATGGCGAGTGCCAGAGAGCTAAGCTATTTCCAGCAAGATATGGACATGACATATGTGGAAGATATATCATCCACTAGAGTGTGATGGATATTCTTCTGGAAGATCTATATGATAATATAGAAAGAAATCTGATCAAAAAGACGAGGAGCGACTTTCTCGACATTGAAAGTGATGACACTAGAGTCTAATAAATGAACTCCACCAATAGCAGACAACAACGCTTTGCACTTTTGATGAAATCTTTTCAAGACCTCCAAGTCATAAATGGCACAAATTGCCTGGGCAAGATCTTCAACAATACTATAATGTTGAGTGGCCTCGCTAGAAGGATTATGTGTTGTCTTAAAGAGAACACCCTTGGGGGGGGGGGGGGATAGACAGGTTCCAGAGGCTTATCGAAAGTGAGAGGTCCAGTGGAACTAGGTGGAGATGGTGAGTCCTTTGAAGGAGAACTCAACTCAGGTACATCATAAGGTTTGGCTCGCATAGTCATGTTTACATCTTCCTTGCACATGAATACAGATGAAATATTAGGGGGATGAGAAGAAGAGCCCTCATTGCCCCCTTGCGGAGGTAGAGAAGGTTGAGAAACCATGTGTTTTTGAGGTTATGAAGGGAATGGATGAGTCAAAAACACCAGGTTATTGAGTATATGGTGGTGAAAGAAGACTATGGACTTCATCCATTCGAGGACACTCATGTGTAAGGTGGTAGCCTTGAAAAATTTTACAAGGAAACTTGACTTTCTGACGACACTCACTAGTACCCCTTCCCTAACTCTAAGGATTGGTTTGAAATTCCTGGGAAGTTTTATTTTGTTGTTTATTTCTCTTATTATTCTTATTTTTCTTACCATTGGATTGAGATTTGTTCTTTGGTTGAGTGGACTTCACCGTGAGAACATCAATGGACTGCTCAGAAGCGGGTGCTTTAGCAAAGCCAAACACACTTGTTGGGGATTTAGATGTAAAAATCAGTTTCCAAGGTGGACGGAAAGTTGGCTCATGGGATCAGAAATGGACCTAATCACGCCATCGGTGTGTGGGCCAGGAATTTGTTTAGGCAGGTCAATAGAAGGCCTAGGAGTGTTGGGCAACATTTCATACAACGTACCTCACTGTGAATATATGATATCCAACTATTGGACAAATAAAATAGCTTTCTCCTTAGTAACAGCTCAAAACATGGACAAATACTTGGCAATATGAGGTCAAAGAGATCGAATAAACCATTTACATATAATCTCATCAGGTAACTTGGTTCTTCCGTTGAGATTCAACAAGATGATGAGCTGAGTGAAAAGAGTCACCTTCACTAAATGGGCCCCGCAGGCTATTTTTGGTGCAAAGTCTATTTTTAGACTATGTCTACTTTTAGACATGTCGATCATACTCTATGAGTTGCAGGATGCTATTTTTGGATGGTTGGTCAAGTTGGAAAAATAGGTGGACTTATATTTTTAGACATTTTGGGCGAATTCTATTTTTAGACTGCCAGTATAAAAATAGACATGTCTGATATTATTAGCTCTTAATAATATTTGGACTCTAAACATTATCTTATTCTCTTGGAGCACTGACATTCAGTTAACAGATTTTTCATATCAGCTAGCTTAAGGAATTATGCAATTCCTAGAGCTACTGGTGGTTCATGCATGGAGGACTTCAATTAGAACTCAAGTGGCAGAGTTTGGTGGAGTTGGAGAATTAGTTGGTGGAGTTGGTTTCTATTTTAACTACACTTGAGGAGTTAAACTCAGTTGAACTGATTGTGTCTATTTCTAACTAATTGATACTTACAATGGAGTTGATTGAATTAATTAGTTAAATTAATTCACTAAATAATAACTCATTATTTAACTAGACAGAGACAACAGTTAACTACAGTGCAGAACATATCAGTAGAGACTCAGTGGAGAGATTGGTGAAAGAGCAAGTGTGACTATAGTGTTGCATTGTATGCACCAAAAATTCATTGGATATGCCAATGAGGATTGCGTGAGCAAGGCTGGAGCAATTCTAACTCATCCAGAGCCATTCTTCAGCAGGGATTGTGCAGTAGAGGCAGGCTATCAGGAGGGCAAAAATCTGAACGTTCTTGAACAGTGTGTAGAAATTGCATTGTACTGAGAGCTTGATATGATCAGCTTTTTATGAGGATTGTTACATGATCTCTATGAAATATATTATATACAGATAGTTGGGGTTTTCATCTTTAGGCTTTCCCGTTAAACAATTGTGTTAATGTTTGTGAATTTTTATTGTTTCATATGTGCATTGCAATCTTGATTTAATTTCCACAAATGATCAATGGTGGAATAGATTCTGTATTTTGCATGAAGTTAAAATAGTGTGAGATCAGGAGAATATTGGACATATAACACATAATTTATATAATTTCTACATGGTATCAGAGGAGTGTTGATCATTGGAGGAAATTGCAATTATTGAAGCGGTAAATTTTTGTGTTGGTGGAATTCGAATTTGCTGCAGTGTTTTCTTGGTGTCGAAGTTGAGCATTCATTGAAATGTATTTCAACGTATTTCGATTGGAGTATTCCCTTGAGGGAAAATTGAATTACATATTATGGAAGGACAAGATGGAGGCGGTGTTGGATGATAATGGGTTGAAGGAGTTCATATATGTTGATATTCTGAAGCCTGTTTCTAGCGATGCAGCCACACTTGACGCATGGCAAAAGAAGGTAGAAAAGTGTCGAAGGATTATGTTGGAAGGTGTGAAGGACCACATTGTGTCTAGCCTTCATGGGAAATCCACTCCATTATTAATGTGTAAGGCTTTGATAGACTTGTTCCAAAGCAGAAGTGACCAGAGGAAGTTGGCGCTTAAAGACAAGCTCAGAAAAATAAAAATGGAGAAAGGCAACAGTATTCCAAAATAACTCACGAAGTTTGTCCACTTCAAGGATAAGTTGGGAAGTCTGGGGGTTATTGTTGATGAAGAAGACTTGGTGAGCTTGGCTCTCCTTGGGCTTTCGAAGAGTTGGCATAGCTACGAAGACTCTGTCAATGGACGGGAGAAACTGCCAGGATGGGAGTGACTTTGGTCAGATCCTGTGCAGGAGGAGATAAGGTGGGGTCACTACAAAATTTGGCGGAAATTCCGACAGCCAATTCGTCGCTATTCCGACACATAGTCGTCGCAATAGCAACAGTTTGAGGGCGGGCAAAACGTGGTTTCTCATGCCGTCGCAGTTCCGACACAATTAAAAAGTGTCGCACTATCGACACTTCTTCCGTCGCTTCCGAACAGGCGTCGCCCTTCCGACGTCTCCCAAACCATCGCGGTTCCGACGTTTGTAAGCTGTCGCACTTCCGACAAAATGTGGTCCAACATTTTTAACGTCGCTCTTCCGACGTTTCTAAACGGTCACAATTCCGACGCAATGTGGTCCGACGTTTCTAGCATCGCTCTTCTGACGTTTGTAATCTGTCACAATTCCGACAAAATGTGGTCCGACGTTTTTAACGTCGCGCTTCCGACGTTTGTAATCTGTCGCAATTCCAACGAAATGTGTTCCGACGTTTTTATACTGTCGATCTTCCGACGTTTTAAAGTTGTTGCAATTCCGACGCTTACAAGCCGTCGGTATTCCGACGGCGGGTTCAATTTAAAAAAAATAAAAATGAAATTTTAAAAGAGGAAAAACGTTGTTTTGAATATATTATATGAAGTAAAACGGTCCATGAAGTCATTACATTTTCACATCTGAAGATTGGAACCCAAATATCCATCCAGAAAAGTGGAAGTCCCACCCCAGACAATGATAGAAAAATACCCCATGTCACATACAACGACTTGATATAAAACCCAATAACGGTCCACATGGAGATTATCGACAATCTGAGAAAACAGCCAAATATGCCTGAGGCATCTATAAGAAAGTGAAATAGTAGTATGTAGAATAGTAAAGCAACAGATAGAGTACGTACCGACGTCCATTGTTCCAAATACAAATTAAAGTACCCAAAATCCTTGAACAGAGAAAAACGCTAATCATGTGAGAGTGTGATATGTCCAAAATATAAAAAGACCATCAGACCATATCAATAAACCAGCAACATAGACCAGCATCGCTAGTTTTGAAGGCAGAGTGATAAACATTAATCTTTTTTTTTTCACAAGAGAAAAAACGTTGTTTTGAATATATTATATGAAGTAAAACAATCCATGAAGTCGTTACATTTTCACATCTGAAGATTGGAACCCAAATATCCATCCAGAAAAGTGGAAGTCCCACCCCAGACAATGATAGAAAAATACCCCATGTCACATACAGGGACATGATATAAAACCCGGTAACGGTCCACATGGAGATTATCGACAATTTGAGAAAGCATCCAAATATTCCCGAGGCATCTATAAGAAAGTGAAATAGCAGTATGTAGAATAGTAAAGCAACAGATAGAGTACCGATGTCCATTGTTCCAAATACAAATTAAAGTACCCAAAATCCTTGAACAGAGAAAAACTCTAATCATGTGAGGAGTGTGATATGTCCAAAATATAAAAAGACCATCAGACCATATCAATAAACCAGCAACATAGACCAGCATCGCTAGTTTTGAAGGCAGAGTGATAAACATTAATCATTTTTTTTTTCACAAGATAAAAAACGCAGTTTTGAATATATTATATGAAGTAAAACAGTCCATGAAGTCATTACATTTTCACATCTGAAGATTGGAACCCAAATATCCATCCAGAAAAGTGGAAGTCCCACCCCAGACAATGATAGAAAAATACCCCATGTCACATACGGGGACTTGATATAAAACCCAGTAACGGTCCACATGGAGATTATCGACAATCTGAGAAAGCATCCAAATATGCCCGAGGCATCTATAAGAAAGTGAAATAGCAGTATGTAGAATAGTAAAGCAACAAATAGAGTACTGACGTCCATTGTTCCAAATACAAATCAAAGTACCCAAAATCCTTGAACAGATCAAGAAAAATGCTAATCATGTGAGAATTCTAAGTAAAGTTAATCTATTAACATTGGAAATAAAATTACACCGAAGTCAAAAACATTGCCTGGCTAGACTCATGGAAAATTTGTCATCAAAAAATCAAAAAATTAAGAAGACTGCCCTCATACGGGGAAACCAGTCTTGAACGTTTAATTTATAGAATTCAAAAATATTACAAAGGTATAGCACAGTAAAATAATCTAAAAGCAGCCCAATTAAGTGGGCCTGCTAAGCAAGGAAAACAAATTAACCAAACTACTCCTCCGGTGGTTCCTCCACGATTCGGCACCATGGGTGCAGTCTCAGGCGGAGTGGGCACAAGAGGAGACGGAGAAGCAGAATTCCAAGAAAGAGAGGAAGAAAAACAGAGACAGAACCAAGAGAAATGCAGATATGAAGCAAGGTCTAGGCAGCAGTTCAGCTGGCCACTTCTCCTTATTGTCACAGTTAGCAGGCAGTGTAATCCAGCAACCGGCTCGTCTGAAAAACCATAGCGAAACGCCATTTTGTCGACCCGACTGCAATGCAATCAAAGGACGTCCATCATAATAAATCTCTAATCATTAATAATGAGAGCCGAAGGCTGGATCATATTGGAGCATGCGGAATCGCTCACAGGAGTGGAGGTCTGATCTTGAACAGTGTTAAAACTTAATTAATGCGAATTTGATGTGAAAAATTAATTGAACAACGTTAAATGTTAATGCGATTGATATGAAATCGCCACATCATGTCCCATCGCCTTAAACGCCATCGAATGCACCCGAAGCCGGGAGCAGGGCAAGTTTTGATTGAGGAAACGTGGCAGAAATTGATTGGAGCGGGTCTGTGTTTGGGCCGCTCGCACAGTGGAAATCCGGACTCTGAAAAATATTAGGGCGAATTTGATAAGAAATTCGCGTCACAACTCTCCCTCCGTACACCAGCCCAACTTCGGACCCGAAAAAGATTAGGGCGGAATTCATTTGGTTTTCGCATCACAAAATTGGCCGACGTCAGCAGGCTATTTTGGAACGCGAATTTGGTTTGAATTATGGTTTATCGCCGTTTGAAGTCCGGCGGGCTCGACTTAAGAACAATTTTGTTTGATCCCATCTTATAAATTTTGTGTTGGTTTTCTTTGATAATACACATATTTATAATAAATCATGGGAATACCACACTAGTAAACATGTGGAAAAGTTATATAAATTATTGAGAACAATCATTTTTATGTAAAAATATCAAAATGTGCTTTTGGGAAATAAGAATTCGAGTATTTGGTTCATATTGTTTTAAAGGAAGGAGTGAAGTTGGAGCCTCAAAAGATGCAAGCTATTACAAAATGACCTATTCCTAAGAAAATCAAGGTTCTTAGAAGTTTTTTTAGACTTACATGATATTATTGATCATTTGTTAAGAATTATGCATGCATTTCAAGTCCACTCACATATCTCTTGAAGAAAATATCATTTATATGGAATGATGAGGCTACTTTGGCATTCTCTCTTTCAATGGATGCCATGTCTTCTACACCAACATCGGTTGTACCTACTTTTGGTAAAACATTCATAGTAGAGTGTGAGGCACTAGGACTAGGAATTTACGTAACATTAACACAATAAGGGATATCATTGGCTTTTAAAAGCAAGGAATTCAAAGAAAATATTTGGTAAGGAATTCAAAGAAAATATTTGGTAAGGAATTCAAAGAAAATATTTGGTGAAATCTATGTATGAAAAATAAATGGAAGCAATATTACATGCAATAAAAAATGGGGATAGTATATCATTGGGAGGCACTTTAAAGTCAAGATATACCATGATAGCATAAAGTATTTTTTGAAGCTATGGATTTCATTGGAAGATTAACAAAAATGAGGAGAAAAAATGAAAAGTTTTAATTTTGAGATAATCTGCAAAAAGGGTAAGGAAAATTTAGTACATGATGCTCTTTCTAAAATAGAAGAGGCCTAAAATTTATATCCAATTACATTTTCTATTCCAAGGTGGCTAGAAGAAGCTTGCCATAATGGAAAAATGACAATAGTACTAAACAAAAACTAAAATTTATAAAGGATGGGATGAACTCTATGGAGCATTGGGAGTGAAAGAGATATACTTTGGTGCAAATGTAGAATATTTTTATGCACGCAAGCATATTTGAATAAACAAATATTAAGGGAGTCCCATGTCTCTCTGATGGTAGGACGCAAGGTTCCTTAAAACATCTCAAAGGATCAAAAAATATATTTTTGGAAGGAATGAAGAAAGATATTCAAAATTTTGTAAGAGAAGATCAGGTTTGCATAATAAATAAAAGAGAGATAGTAAAATCTCTAGGGTTACTTCAACCATTCCACATACATATTCAAAGACTAGAAGATATATCAATAGAATTTATTACAGGGTTACTGAAATATAAAGGTAAGTATTACATTTTTGTGGTCATGTATATAGACAAATTTTGTAGATTTTTTTTGTAGAGCTCAAATTACATAAACAACAAGCCAAGTGGCAGAAGTGTCCGTGAAAGAAATTCATAGTCTTCATGGTTTTCCTAAAGTAATAGTAACAAGAAAATTTTGGAAATAATTATTTAATATGAGTGGAGAAACACTAGGTGCCATGAGTTCTACATATCAAACACAATCAAATGGTCAAACAAAAATAGTTAACAAATGTTTTTAAGGTTATCTACAATGTTACTCTTTAGAAAAGCAATCTTAATGGATGAAGTGGGTTCATCAAGGAAGAATGGTAATATGATACTACCTATCACACATCTACTAAAATTTCCCCATTTAAGGCCCTTTATGGATATCCAACTCTTAGTATCTCATACTTTTTGCAAGATAAGTCCAAAGTATAGGAAACAGAGTCACATATGGAAAATACTAAAGAAACTTTGAAAATTATTATGGAAAACCTTCAAATGACATGAAACATGATAAAACAACAAGGGGAACAACATTGAAGTGAAAGATAATTTGAGGAGGGTAATTGGGTATTTTTTAGATTATAGCATTATAGGCAATCTTCATTCAAGAAAAAGAAGAATAAATAATTAGCTCAAAATTGAAAACTGTTATGGCCCTAAATAATTATTCATAGGATTGCACAAGTGGTATAGAAGTTATATTTTCCTTCTTCTTGCATTCATAAGGTTTTTCATGTATCTTGCCTAAAATAAACCCGAAGAAAGAAGAATTCAATTAAGACTCAGGCTGGAGGAAAAGAACGGGGTAAACCAAGGGAAAATGCTGACAGAGCGATTGTAGACACACCAGATCTCCTTAGGGGTCCAATTTCAGTTTTGTTGCGTCACACGATGATCTCTCTTCTCTGGCATTTACTTGTATTGAAGATCACTATTCTAGGAATAAGGAGTTATTTTCTCCAAAAATAACCCTAGCCAAACATTAACAATGCATCAAGGATATCTTTCTATGCTTCATAAGTACATATGTTCTACTTCTAAATCATGTCTTGGAAGTGGTTGTTTTGTTGGAAATTATTCACCAGTTGGTTTCATACCAAAGTCTTTTTCTCATTTTCAGCATCCAATACATGAAAAATATAATGGTTTAAAACAACATAAATATTTGAAATTTTGCAAGAATTGTCTCGCACACTTTGAATATGAATTTTGAAGTCAAGTGCAT
This sequence comes from Pinus albicaulis, assembly GCA_034641835.2. Classification (NCBI taxonomy): domain Eukaryota; kingdom Viridiplantae; phylum Streptophyta; class Pinopsida; order Pinales; family Pinaceae; genus Pinus; species Pinus albicaulis. Next base: position 1,441,705,421 of record CM076579.1, read on the forward strand.
GATGCTGTATAGGATCAAGTGTCATTTTGAATACCAAATGTTTCACAAAAAACTGCTCAACATGCTACCCTGCAGTAAGGATTAAATGACAATATTGCATCGACTATTTCCATAATAAAAGTGCACCTCGGCCATAAGACTAAACAACTACAAATGTTGTAGATCTAACAAGACCACACAATCAAATGTATTCCACAAGGCCAATATTGTATGAAAAATGAAAAGGAGTTTGCAACCAAAAATACCTTAGGCAACTAATTCAATTAGATACACCAAACCATCAGCAAAAAGGAAAACCAGCCTACTTGGCCCCAATATTTTCAAATGGGTCCTCTAATTCAACCAATAAAAAGGCCAAAACCATAGCATTGAGATACATTTCATTACACTGTCAATAACAATAAAATTTGACTCGGCCATAACCCTTTCCTTTTATTGTTGTGAAAAGCTTTATGCATTACTCTAATGTGGCTAGTCCATAGGCCAAGTAGACCACTGGGTAACAAATATGTTTCCTTTCACCTTTGATTTTTCAAATTATGCCTACCAAATATAAGACATTTAAGAGGGGGAACTAATACAACGTTAAAAAGAAAACCAGAGCATACATCTACAAATTACCTCCTTAGCTACTGTCACACCATCATTAACTATTTTCGGAGAACCATGCTTGCTCTCCAAGACAACATTTTTCCCTTCGCACCAAGGGTGACTCCAACAAGATCAGCAAGTTTGTTCACACCACCTGCAAGACAAATTGACAATGCTTTCAGTAAGTGTGCAATTGAATGTCAGACCATATGCCAAAACAACCCTCAATGAAAAATTAAAATAACACATTAAAATCGAATATAAGTGGACAAGGAAATATCCACAGCAGTGAATTTTCACGTGCAGGTGACCTTCCTTTAAACATAATTTTTTCTCTGACCTGCAATTTTTTTGTCACTGAGCCATCCTTGTTGAAGTACAACTCCTTTTCCATAGCTCTTGTATTAACTACCTTCTCTCTTTCACGTAATCTCAGAGTCCCTCTTCTGCTTGAGCGATTAAAGGAAATGGGTGAAAAAACTGAAAGAGAAGACAATTGTCTGCCATAATTATCAAACATTGCACCCAACTTCTTCCCCTTTCCATTGTTACCCAATGAGGTAGATGTGGCAATTGTTTTCATACTTCCCAAAGCAGAGGCCATCTTCTCTTATGCTGAATATGTTGGAAATGTTGTCATTGATGGAAAAGGAAAGGAGATTGCAAAGGTAAAGACAGGAGCAACACCTAAACTATCCATAAGGCAAAAGAGACAAAGGAGGCAGCAAAGAGGAAATGAATACAAAGAATTCTATGTGAAAGAGCTATGATATATAACCATCTATGCATTAATGACTCAATTGCATATTGTATCCCTGGTGTGTGTCGAATAAATAAACTCTGTGGTGAGGGTTTTTGCGGAGTTCTGCAGAAAAATGAAGAAAATTCATATCCTTGAGAATCTGCTTGTATGTTCAATAATGAGAATGTGTTCCTCATGAAAGGCTTCACCTCTGTCTTTAGAAATTTGTATAGAAGTCTAACTAGATGCTCCGTGCTCTGGAACCAAGGTGATAATATGGTGTAATTGAATTCTCTTAGTTATAAGCCTCTGTGTAATGATTCAATCTCTGAATTCTGGTAGCCATAAGCTTCAGTGTAAACTTGGTAGCCAATGATGCCCTGGTAGTGATTATCCTACGAGTTTCGGGGTTAACTGTTTGATAGAACCCTTGTACATAATATAGGCAATGGAACCGAGAAAAGGAGCGGAACTCTGCATCAGATTATGGCGGAACCATAGTAAAAGGCGGAACCATAATCGTAGCAAATATATATATCTATATATATATATATAATTGAAATTGTGGAGAACAGAACCATAGTCATAGTAACAAATATATATATATATATATAATTGAAATCGTTGGAGAACGGAACCCAGAGTAAAAGTGTTGGATCGGAACCTGGAGTGGAGAACGGAACCTTGCGAGAGGAACAGTGAAGTGGTTTAGCGTGAACAGTAAAGGCCGTAAGTAGATTTCATCGCACCGCCTATCGACCATAAGTGGTATTGCCCAGAGGAGCAGCGATTCCATTGATTGATCAACACGTGTCCTCGACCGACATTCCCAAACCGCCATTTAACGTGCGCCATCGCGCATTAACTATCGTACCAGGACACGGAGTGAAATGGATAGGAGTCGTCGATCTGGTGGGCCGACATCTGACAGTGATCGCTCGCAGGACCCGCACGAAGTTTAATGGAAGAGCCCGGGGGTTAACAAAGGTACAGTGCGCACGTTTGATTGGTCTTTGATTGTACTGTGGGCCCGGGGCGGAGTCATATACAATGAATTTGGTTTATATTGTTTATTAATGTCTGACGGGTTATTAATATACGGTGGAAGACTAAGGTTTCTAATTAATAAAAGATTGTCGATTATCTAATAATATATGAGTGGATATATTATATATAATGACTGTATATGTGAAGGGCATCGTAATATGTATATGGAATATGCATATATGGTTAAACGTGCTGAGGGTCAATTTGCATGGTTTTAATAACCAAAGTATTATGTTGATTATAATAGTTGTATATGGTTAATTGGCGCGATATGAAATATGAAATATGTGAACGGGGCCTAATACATGTACATGTAATGGACTGTCAGATTATAACTGAAGAATTGAGATATTAAAAATGACCAGACTTGTTTTATTAAGTTTTCCAGTGTGGAATAAAGAGAACATGCGAGAGTGCCCGGATTGGGAAAATGATTGGACAATGAAATTTTGGGATGCATTTACACACAGTTAAGTGAAATATTGAAAAGTACTAGGAGTATGGTTGATTTATTAACACTCCAGATTTAAGCATTGAAACTGCCAGCGTAGAACAAAGCAGAGATTGTGAGATTGCCCGGACTTGGGAAATGATTGGGCATGAAACTTGAATGCAATTATGAAAAAGAAAAAGAAGAGGAGAGCATGCAGAGATCCACAGAGATTACAGGTTTGACAGGAATATGTATAGGAATGAGTTGGACAGGTGAATAAGCACAGAAAACAGGGAATATGCAGATGACAGTGAACAAAGTGTATGCAGAACAGGTTCTTAACAGCAGCAGGAAAAGACAAATCCAGTAAAGCCAAAATCCAGAAAAGGAGCTAAGTGAAATTGAAATATGTAATTAAAAATGTGAATGTAAATGTTGTAATTAATTTTTTTATTGTTTGTGATGCAAAGGCAAGTATCCTAAGGAAAAGACAAAATCCCACTGTAGCATGGAAATTTGTACATATTGCTATAATTTTAAAATGAGTTGGTTAAAAGAAATGAGAAGGTAGAAGGCAAAAAGTCAGGACTACTCACTTCAAATTCCCTGAGGAATGTAAAGAGTCATGTGATGAAATCTATATATAATATCACATTGATATGCACAAGAGAGGCCAGAGAAGGAGAGAGAGCAAATATTGAGAATGCAAAATATAGAAGAATAAGGGAGAGAAGATTAAGAGAAGAAGAGCAGAAAGAGAAGCTACAGAACAGAGTTGATATCTGAAGTAAATCAGCAAACATTCAGTTTGATAAATTGAGGAAGTTGGAGCTTCCCTATCAAGTTGCAGCTTGATAGCTGTCAGTTGTAGCTGACTGAGATTGAAGCCTCTTGTAGGTTGGTGCCTGCAGAAAATTGAAGGGAGTTGGTGCTTCCTTGAAAGTTGTAGCTTGCAGAATTGAGGTTGGAGCCTCCTGTAGGTTGGTGCCTGCAGAAAAACAGTGGTGAGAGGGAGTTGGAGCTTGCCTTTGCATCACAACAATAATAAGATGTGGTTTTCTCCCTTTATGGGTTTCCACTTATATCTGGTGTCTCTGTGCATGATATTTATGTATTGAACTGATATGTATCATCTGCTTAATACCTGCTACTCTCATATTAAGTCTACTACTATATTATACTAATACTTGCTGCTTACATTCTAAGACTACTCACACATTAAATTAAATTAAAAGATCAGGAATGTGTTAAACTGATTCACCCCCCCCCCTCTCAGTTTAACTAAAGGTTCAACAATTGGTATCAGAGCAGGATCCTTAGTACCAGTCTAACAGCTGAAAGGAGATCCTAGGTTCCCAAGATGGCTAGTAAAGAAGGATGCTCAACCAACAAAGCCCCTTTCTTCACTGGTGAAAATTATGCTTTCTGGAAAATCAGAATGAGGACATACATAATGTCTCTAGGAATAGAAGTCTGCGCTGCAGTGGATTTAGGATATGCCCCAAAGGAAACTAACACAGAGAAAGAACAAAACAAGATTTTGTGGCTAATGCAAAAGCCATGAATGCCATCTTGAATGGATTATGTGAAGCAGAGTTTATTAAAGTAATGCACAAAGACTCTACCAAAGAAATATGGGATACTCTTGAGAACATACATGAGGGAGACAAGAAAGTAAAGACTGCCAAACTTCAAGTCTATAGAGCCCAGTTTGAGAACTTAAGAATGAATGATGATGAAGACATTGCCAGTTTCTTCCTAAAAGCTGCAAAAATTATTAACAATATGAAAGCTCTTGGAGAAAAAATGCCAGAAAGTATAATTGTACAAAAGATTCTAAGATCTCTTCCATCCAGATTTAATCCAAAGGTGTCTGCAATAGAAGAAAAAACTAATTGGGAGACCTTGACCATGAACCAGCTACTTGGAAATCTAACAGCCTATGAAATGAGGCTCCCACAGAAGAAGCCAAGTACGAGGGAAGCAGCCTTTAAAACAGAAAAGAAGAAAGAAGAAGAGGAAGAAATATGCTCTTGCTCAAATGAAGAAGAAGCAAAATTTGTCAAGAAACTGGATAGAGGCTCGGGTAAATACAAAGGTAAACTTCCTTTCAAGTGCTTTAACTGTGGAAGAGTTGGACACTATGCTGCTAAGTGTCCTCACAAGAAATCAAGGAATCAGGCTCAAGAGTCAGAGAAAAATAAATCAAAGAACTGGCAGAAGGGAAAGAAGTTCAGCAGAAAATCCTTCTATGCTCAACAAGACAGAGATTGACATGTGCCAATAGGTGAAATACGTGAAATGTGGCACCACTCAGAGATTGACATGTGCCAATTGGTACAAGTGGTAGACAATTGGCATGCTCAAACAACGAGGTGATGCAGGAATGACATGAGGGAGAAAATATCAGAAAAGCCCCAAATCTAGAGAACTAAAGCTCATCACCAACCTGAGATTGACAACTTTACATGATGTAACCTATGAAATCGTAAATGGATAAATCATAGTAACAATAAAGTAACCTATGTAACAATAAAGTCGGATTCATCCTGGGAGTGGTAATGGGAAATCATAGTGAACAACAGGAAACATGCAGAGTTGCTTACAATCAAATAGATGAAAAAACACATACAAAAAACCTAGATAATAATCATGAACAAGCTTAATATTGAATTATGAACTGTAAAGGAACTTACAAAATGTGACATTACAAACCTAGTCAAGCGCACAAGCAAAAATATCTTGGACATGACCCTGGTTGACAAGTTGTATTGCTCATGATGCAAGAGGATTTGTACCTGCACTACCAAGTCAATCAAAATCCATCATTATCTATACAATAAATATAAGTAATTGATGTAGTATTTTTTACTCTAAGATGCATTCTTATGATAATGTTAGAACATATGTTGAAAATGTCAAAACATACCTGAATAAGCTCCTCTTCGTTTCAATAACAATTTATTGGAGTCGCATGAACTTGGAACAAGCCTCCCACGATCTGAAAGAGTAGCAACTAAGTCAACAGTGACTTTTTTGTTGCTACACTGGATCGAGGGAGGTTTGCTCCAAGATTAAATCACTCCAATAAATTATTCTCTACTAAACGGGGCCAACCACGTGAAGGTGGAAGCTCTTATGGCTCCCCCTCCCCCCCCTCACATCACTCTCAATTCCCCAATACCCAATCTATATTTCATTTTTTACTTTCATGAGCATAAAAAAAAATATTCAATAACTAATAAAAAAACAATTCAACAAAAAGTACGCAAAGAAACATTGCAATTAATGCTTGACATAAAAATAGTATGATAAATGAGTTTTTTATATAACGCAAAAAACGTTCCAAGTATGGTAACGTTTGTCTTATAATAATAAAATATTTTACATTATCAAATTTTCTTTTTCTTCTTCCTATTTCTAAAGCTCCTAATTACATCATCAATATCATCGTGCTCTGCTCCTGTTTCGTGCCTTTTGACCCGCACTGCTGACCTAGTTGCGTAGTCATGATGTATGGTCTCATCCAGTGACGGGGCATCACCTACAAAAATAGATAATATTAAATTTTAATTGTCAGTTTTTAAATATCATTGAACTAGTTTGGTAATATTAATAAAAAAATTGCAATGAGATTATTTACCTGGTGCACCAGTTGTCGCCGCTGACCTAGTTGCGTAGTCACGATATCTGGTCTCATCCAGTGACGGGGCATCGCCTACAAAAATAGATAATATTAAATTTTAATTGTCAGTTTTTAAATATCATTGAACTAGTTCGGTAATATTAATAAAAAAAATTGCAATGAGATTATTTACCTGGTGCACCAGTTGTCGGCGCTGACCTAGTTGCGTAGTCACGATGTCTGGTCTCATCTAGTGATGGGGCATCGCCTACAAAAACAGATAATATTAAATTTTAATTCTCAGTTTTTAAATATCATTGAACTAGTTCGGTAATATTAATAAAAAAAATTGCAATGAGATTATTTACCTGGTGCACCAGTTGTCGTCGTTGGGATTGTTGTCCTGTCTTCCTCTCTGGTGGTAAGATCCTCAAGGGAAACATTCTCCGTCATTTAAACAAAAAACGTTATAAGGACAACCATCAAGGTATAATTAGAAAAAATTATAAGTGGAAATTAATTACCGTCACGACCCTCACTGATAGTAGCATTGTCGGCCTGGTCCCCACTACCATGATCAGGTTGCACGTGAGGATCATCTACATCTGGCTCTAAAACTGGGTTATTTGCCTCGTCGGTAGTGTTGCTCCCCTGATTTAAACAAAGTCGTTAGACATTAAATTTATGGACGAAAACAAACATATTGAAAGGTTAATTTTTTACCTTATCAGGCATCATGGATCTTGGGACCTGCCCCAAGCTTCTACGACGTTCAACTACAGCTTGATAGCCGAAATGGAAAGCGATATTTTTATCTTCCTCTGTAGTTTCTGTTCCGAAGTCATCACCCTAAATTACATATGATTGTGTATTTTTAATCATATTTGATAGGATTACAAAAACGTTGGAAGGCGATACAATTAATTATAAGATGTTTAGCTACTTAATTACAATTCTTGCAGCTAATTTCAAGTAGCCGCCCTGGCCTAGCTTATGATGGCCCTTTTTCTCAATCTTAGCTTTGGTTGCCTTTGAGGTGTCAGGCAACCTAGCATCAACAAAATTGAAGTCAGATATGATGTAGCACACTTTTATTTTAGACATAGAGAAAATTAAAGCTATTGAATTAAAGTTGTAATTTACCTTGCGGATCCAGTTGGCATTTTTCCTTCTTTCTTTTCCCTTTTCTCTTTTCTGTCATGGATGAGTGCTCTCCACTCACTCTCTGGAACTGCGAGAGGACGCTCATATCTAGGGTTAAATTGCAATTGCGTCCTATAGGTGTCCCTAGTATATTTCAAATATTTGTCGGCTACCCGAGCCACCGTTTTTCTGTCAAATGTGCCAACCCCAAAAAGGGCTTCTAGATAATCTAGAAGTTCTTTTTTCAGGTTGGAATTCTGGGAATTCCACCCTGTGCGTATGGTTGGGCCAAAAATTACCAATGCATGGCTCTCCAGAATCCTGTAGAACTCATTGTTTCCTACACAGAAAAGAAAAAAAAATAAAAAGATATTATCATTAATTTAAAAACAAAAATCATGATAAATATGTTTTAGATAAAGTACATGAAATAGTTAAAATATTAAAATTTACCTGGCATTTGTACATGCTTTATAGGGACACCTTCATCGTTCACCAACAACGTGGCATTAATGGTCCCTGTGGAGCTGACACGTGTAGCTCCAAGAAACGCAATAATGTAGTTGGCCATATCAGCCTCATCATTGCCAACACGTTCAGCGGTTGGCTGGGTGTCTGCTTGGGCAGGGTGTGTTTCTTGGCTGGCACCTAAAGGAGTAGAAGGTGTACGATAGGGTTGTTGGGAAATCTCTTGCCCTTGTGTCCCACTACCACCAACACCGGGTTCAGCAAGTGCCAGAAAATGCTACATACAAAAGAACTTTTTGTTAGTTTAGTCAATGTAAAAATTAAAAATCAAACTATCACAATTCATCTCATGCAGAACAAAAAAAATATCCTTTTGACTTTTTATTATTACATGATATCTTTCTAGCTGCCTCATAAGATGCTGTATCCTCTCTTCTGTTTCAGGTGTTTGAGGCGCGTCTATCAAAGCATTAAATTCCGACCTTGCATCTCGTGCCCTTTTTTGCAACAAGAACACTGGAGATAGGGATGAAGAAAGCTCTTCCTCAAAGAGGGAATCATCAGGCGTACCATGGCTAGGTGTCTGCATATTTGAACAAAATTAATATTATTTCAATTATGTAAATAACTAAAATACTTGAAGATAGAGCAATGCTGGCACTTTACATGTTCTTCCGCTGGCCTCTTTTCGCGATCATCCCGTCTCGGGGTTGTTCCTGCACTGCTCTGATCAGTCTGCCACATTGCAATAAAATTATAAATGTAAAAACTTGAAAACAATATCTAACTTGAAAACACAAAATGAAAACTGAAATCATTTCTAATAAGACACCGGAAGACAGAGTTAGAGTTTCAAATATGCCTTGCATTGAATTCAGTCCTGGAAACATGTCATTGCACATTAAGGCACCCAAACGAGAGACGAGTTGACAATGAAGACCTTATTGAATATATTGTTGGAGCAACTTCTAGTAAACTTGTTGTGAAGACCTTGAGGACATTTTTGGAGCAACATTTTTGAAGTTGATGGTATAGCATTGTTGGAGACGATCTTGAAGGGCCTTGAAGTGAAGCTTTTGGAGCAACTATTGAAAAATCCTTAGAGCATTTAAGTAAGGCACTTTCTATCTTCCATCACCTTTTTCTTTCAATATCCTTTAAACGATTTTGTTGATATTTAATGTTTGAAATCACGTTATAATTCCTTGATTATATGTGTTTGGGGACTTTCCCTTTGAAATTACCCAAAAATACCCTGGCAATTTTATCTTCAGGATGCATGTCTGGCCCTATTGTTCAATATTTTGATTGATAGTAGTAAACATAGAGAGTTAGGGGGCTCTTGACTTGGTTTGGTTGGGCCATTAGATCCCTAACATCTACTAGGGAGAACCCCCCTTGAGTTGGAGGAGAGCTAGCCAGAAGTGAAAAGAGGTTGGTGAGGTGACAATGGGGCTATTGAATTACACATGGTATCACACTTTAGCTTTAGGACTTTATCTTGAGAAGTGCGAGATTTTGCTATATCAATTCTCAAATTGTTTACAACACTATTGTTAAGAACTAATAAGAAGTGATGTTGAGGGGTTTTTGGGTATAAGAAACAATACCATTTAAAAACTAGGTTCTCAGTCCTTGGCATTCCTTCACCTGGGCCTAGGGGCACAATAGAATAATTTCACACTAAACCATGCAAACTTAAAAGTAACTTAACAGATCCATAAAGTAATAATAATCATAATTCCTAATTTCCTATTGTACGATATGATGCAAATTATTCAAACATGAAGCAATGAAGACATGCAATGTCTGAATTTCAAGATTGATGAACCAATACAAGAAGTTAGAAACTACAACTTTGATTCAATACTTTGTGTCCTAACTCCAGGAAGGAATCTAGTTTGTAGGAATGAAGAAGTTGTTATCTTTACAATCCCATCCCAACATCAAATTCAGTGATAAGTTTCTATGAGGTTCTGGGTCAAGGAAAAATTCACTCCATGAATGATATATTTAAGTAGGCTTCTCCTATTCTGGGAAAACACCATACCTATAATGCATTCACTTGCATGTATAAAGGGAAAGGAAAACATGTTTTCATACAACGGTGACAAAGGCATCTTGGGGAAAGGTATCTTCACTTTTTATTTATGTTGTTCACCCACACCACTCTCATGTTTTCACTAATCTTGTTTTGTCATTTTTGAATTCAAATTAAGTTAAGGCCTTAAGTATTTTTTGACCTTTCGGTGTAGTTTTCATAAGTGGCATGTATGGATTTTCCATTAATTCTGCACTTTTTCTCTTCATGCGCATGTTTCCCTGGAAATCAAATGCATGATTTAGTCCCATACATTTAACAAGTTGTTGGATCAACTCCATTGGCAATATCATGTTTTCTATTCAATCAAAATTTATCTCAGTTAGGGTAGGTAGGAAGGTTTTCCCTTTGTATTAATAGGGCACTTCTAGCTTGCATTTTTATTATATCTTTCAAATTTAGTGTCGTTTCAATTAGGGCATGAATTTTTGCAACTTTCAAGGTGAGAATGAACAAAGACAAATTTTTGTGATGGATGACTGTATATGACTCCATGGCCAGCAGAAAAGGCACTAATCTACTTCTTCAAATATATATAGTTCTCATTCACCTCATACGGAGATGGTCCTTGATTTTGAGCCAAATGTTGCGGCAAAAAGTTCCCCCCCTCCATAATTTGATATTCAATGGAAAATTCTTAAATTGATGATGGGGCATGATTATGGAACATTGGCACATACATATGTAATGGAATTCCAAGATCATGATATATGTTTGCATATGTTTATGGAGGTGGTGGAGAAAAAAAGAGCTCAAATAGAGCTGAAATTTTTCACATAAAAAGGATTGTGGGCTTGACTAATGGTTCCATTTAAAAAATGATATCTAGCCAGAGAATAAGTGTAGCATGCAAACATGCATTGAAAATCCATCTGAGTTTGCATTGTATTACTTATGATGGATTCAAATTTGGGTTTCAAAATGCCAAGTTATGGCATGATTTTGTTGAGAAACCCTTAGTTGGATTCTCATGTTGGTTTAATTTATATTTTAAGTTTGTTTTGCAGTCTTTGGGTGATAGTAACTCATGAACTAGGTTACCAATGTGTAACAATCATATTTCAAGAATAAAGTTGTGATTCTTTTATATTATTATTATTATCTATTAGCTATGAGTATTGACACCTAATGCCTGGAATTTTTACATCTTGATAGCATGGATAATTTCGAAAATGTTTCTAGTAATGTTAACATAATAACTATCATTATGTGTCTTCACTTTTGTCACCATAATAGACCTGTGATATGGACTCATCACACAACTTCATATGCTATGCCCCAACAAGTTCAAACTGGTTGAACCTACCATATAGTGTGGTTATTAAGGACAAGTTTCTTGGTATATAACTCGATAACATAGACCGCGTTGCGGTTCTAAAAAGAATCCTCAAGTGTCAAAAAAACTTCACAATATGTTCTACTATAAAGCCTTTTGGGATACCTGAAATAATATATGTATCATTGATGACTTTTAAAGTGTGACAAGATCCAGAGGGAAAGGAAATCAATGGAAGAGTGATCCACCAATGAGAACCTAGAATTTAGCATCGGATGAGTTAGAGTCTAGGAAATTGAAACCCTATAATTTTAATTAGTGATGAAGGACATCACATAGGTAATTATATTTTCATGTAGAATAATATGTTAATTCAAATTTAAACTACATAATATGAAAGGCATACCATAAATTTTTCCACGTAAGTCCAAACAACCTATAAAAAGGGAAAACCTTATTTTTCCATGGGAAATAATTTACCTTTCCTTTTTCAAGATAATCTAAATAAAAAAAAATATGAACTATACTGCACACATTCTTGGATAATGTGAAAGTGGAAAAGGAATACCCTACACAAGTGATGCACACATGTACATTTGAACACTAAAATATTTTTGTAGTTGAAATGCAATGCTTGTTTTCATTTAAATGTAGGGTTTTTAAAGCACGGAGAAATAATGGCTGCCAAATTAATAAGCGTTTCTTTGGGAAAAATTTAAATCTTGTATTGGGTGATGAAGATAATAGAGGGTATTTAATCTTGATTCTTGACATCTAGAGAGAACCCTACAGCCTAACACAATTTAATGGAATTGACCAAAAAAACCCAAATAGAGTCAACCCTACTATAGGAGGAAGGGCCTGCAGTAAGAACTTACCATTTTGCAAGAGCTGAGGGCGAATGTTGTTCTACAAGAGCTGAGGACGAATGCAGGGCGAATGCTGTTCCGCAAGAGCTGAGGGCGAATGCAGGGCGAATTCTGTTCTGCAAGAGATCAGGGCGAATGCTGTTCTGCAAGAGCTCAGGGCGAATGCTATTCTGCAAGAGCTCAGGGCGAATGCTGTTCTGCAAGAGCTGAGGGCGAATGCTGTTCTGCAAGAGCGGAGGGCGAATGCGCGCGTGATATCAGACATTAATGTAGCACACATGTACATTTGAACACTAATAGATTTTTGTAGTTGAAATGCAATGCTTGTTTTCATTTAAATGTAGGGTTTTTAAAGCAGGGAGAAATAATGGCCGCCAAATTAATAAGCGTTTCTTTGGGAAAAATTTAAATCTTGTATTGGGTGATGAAGATAATAGAGGGTATTGAATCTTGATTCTTGACATCTAGAGAGAAACCTACAGCCTAACACAATCCAATGGAATTGACCAAAAAAACCCAAATAGAGTCAACCCTACTATAGGAGGAAGGGCCTGCAGTAAGAACTTACCATTTTGCAAGAGCTGAGGGCGAATTCTGTTCTGCAAGAGCTGAGGGCGAATACTGTTCTGCAAGAGCTGAGGGTGAATGTTGTTCTGCAAGAGCTGAGGGCGAATGCTGAGGGCAAATGTTGTTCTGCAAGAGCTGACGGTGAATGCTGAGCGCGAATGCTGTTCTGCAAGAGCGGAGGGCGAATGCGCGCGTGATATTAGACGTTAATGCAGCTATTGCGACGGATATGAAACAATAAAATCATTTTTATGTAGCGCGCATATAAGTTTTGTATTTTTATTTAGCGCGCATATAAGTGTCGTTATCCCGACGGCGGAAAAAGCGTCGCTATTGCGACGAAGGCCTCCAGATGTCGCAGTTGCGACAATTATACATTGTGTCGCACTTACGACGTTTGCATTATCGTCACAATAGCGATGCTTTTGGCCATAGTGTCGCAATTGTGACGTATTCCTCCAAACGTCGCAATTGCGACACTTTTATAAGTGTCGGTATTGCGACACTTTTCTATAAACGTCGGTATAGCGACGGTTTCGGGCGGGATGGAAAAAAACTGGGGAAATTTCCGACATTTGGTCAAAAGCGTCGGAACCAAGTGTCGGAATTTCCGCCAAATGTAGTAGTGGGTACCAGGGATGGATCTTCATCGAAGAATGAAGATGAAGAAAATGTCACTTTGGCTACCAAAGCTCGAAACGCAAAAGGGAAGAAATCTTCCAAATCCGAAGCTAAAGGCAAGAAGCATGATTTTTCCAAGGTGAAGTGTTTTCATTATCACCAACACGGGCATTTCGCCACTAATTGCCCACAGAAGAAGAAGAATAAGAGCATTGCTGGTTCTGCAGCAGGAGAGGCCTTAGCCTCACAGTTTGAGCTCAAATTTTTTTTGATCTCTTGCTTGGTTTCAAGTGTGATGGGATCGGTGTGGTTTCTTGACAGTGGTGCGTCTTTCCATATGACCAGAGACAAAGATTTGTTTAGTGATCTGGAGGAAAAGGATCTTCGAGTGCACATCGAGATGGGAGATGATGGTAGATACAATGCAATTGTTATCAGGACCATTTCCTTTGATATGGAGTTCGGTAAACCTTTCATCTTGAAGGATGTCATGCATGTTCCAGGATTGAAGAAGAATTTGATCTCCGTGGCGATACTAGAAGACAAGGGTTATGATGTTGTTTTTAGCGAGGGAAAAGCTTTCCTGCACCATAAAACAATTGGTCAAACCAGGAGGATAGGGATTTGAGTGAAGAATTTTTATCAATTGTAGGTAGATGGCTACGCTGCAATGGCAGGCAAAGCAGAAGGAGTGGTGAGCCAAGATGAGGGCGAATTGTGGCACAGGAGATTGGGCCATCTTCACCATGGCGCTTTGAAAATTTTGTAACAGATTTCTACCGGGATTCCCAAAGGTACACTTGTGCAGTCAGATCAGTGCAAGGGATGTACTTTGGGAAAATTTGTGAAGACCACTTTTCATGAGAAGGATAGTCGTGCTTTGATGATCCTTGAGAGAATTCACACAGACGTGTGTGGACCTTTCTCGGTTGCTTCAACAGCAAAGCATAGGTATTATGTGATATTTTTTGATGACTTTTCTCGTAAGTGCTAGATCTTCTTCATGTAGAAGAAGAGCGATACATACTCAAATTTTTATGAGTTCAAGGTGCTGGTTGAGAAAGATTCAGGGAAGCAAGTGAAAGCTGTCCGGAGCGATAATGGTGGCGAATACATCTCTGCCGAATTCAAAGACTTCTGTATCAAAGAAGGAATTCGAAGAGAACTCATAACCCACAGGAAAATGGGGTCGCTGAGAGGAAGAACAGAACTATCGTGGGTGCTACACGGGCGATCTTGCATGATCAGGGCCTTCCCATAAACTTATGGGCTGAGGCATGCAACACTGCAGTTTACGTGCAAAATCATCGTCCTCATAGAGTACTTGGCATGAGTACACCCGAAGAGGCGTTTTCTCGTAAGAAGCCTGATATTTCTCATTTGAATATTTTTGGCTCACCTGTTTACATTCATGTGACGAAGGATGCCAGGAAGAAGCTGGAGCTGACCGCAGAGGTTGGGATATTTGTGGGGTACACAGAAACACCCCACAATTATCGTGTGTATTTTCCAGACAGTCGGATGACTGTCATGCGACGGGATATCAAATTTCATGAGGAGAAAGCCATGAAGTTGTTGCTTCAGAGGGAGCTACACTTGCATGTAGAGGAGGAGCTACTTGTTCCTAAAGATGAGCCTCAAGATGTGGATTAGCCACAAGAGGAGGTTCATGGCATGGAAGAAACCACTCATGCAGCGCCAAACATCAGAGGGCGGAAGCGCACTACAGAAGCTGAGCGACTGAATCTTGATGCAGTGTGGAATGTAGGAGTTCCTACATCACAGCGCAAATAGAGACAGTCACCTGACTGATATACTTGATACATGGCTCTGATGAGCAGGTGTATCGTGACAGAGCCACCCTCTTTCGAGGAAGTTGTGGGGGATCCCGCATGGGTAGATGCCATGGTGGAAGAGTATGATTCAATTGTCAGAAACAGTGCATGGGATATTGTCCCAAGGCCAGAAGGGAAATCAGTGGTAGGTTCGAGATGGATCTACAAAGTGAAGCAAGTTGTTGATGGGAGCGTTGAGAAGTATAAGGCAAGATATGTTATATATTTTGTCTACTTGCAGGGGGTCCCTTAGGCCACGGTTATCTCGGAAATGGTGCAAGGTGTTTTCGATTCCAAAATTACACGCAGACCTCTCTCTCTCTCTCTCTCTCTCTCTCTCTCTCTCTCTCTCTCTCTCTCTCTCTCTGTGTGTGTGTGTGTACGATACAGAAAAGAAACTATAATGTATTTCGGCTATACAGTTCTTCCTAGACCTCACACATTAGGGGGCAACTGATAACACTGTAAAATCGTACAACAGAAGATGACATCAATTAATGTCAAGCCCAAGGATTTACAGGATAGGAATACATTATGGAATCAAGAAGTATTTAAAATTCCTAAGGTTTTGAGAAAATCAGATTTGAACTAGTCATAAATGCTCAAATGCGCGTTTTTTCCTTCGAGAAGAGTGCCTTCTGCGCGCCCTTTTGCCTGATAAGCGCGCATTCCTGGAAATGGAAAAAAGTCACTTTCCGGGACCACAACAAGCAAAGGATAGTTACTCCTTATGTGAAAGCTACCTAAGGATAGCCATCAGTGCCTCCTTAGACATTATGTGAGCACACAAAATAATATTTGAGCACACAATGGAATCACACCTCTCCCTTGGGTCACCATCCATCATGTACCAAGGGAGGGAAGGAGGATTTAAAGCTCAGCTATATAAACCCACCAAGAGATGAATAAATGGTGATCACAAGGTTATGTTGGCCAAAGTTGCCCAAGAAACACTAGCATTGTGTGTGACCCAGAGCTGGAGCTAAAGAGGACTCGATAGTTGGCCACCCAATATCTTAGTCCACCACAGCAAAGAGAGAGTTAGACTACATCAGAGGCAGAACTTGGAAGGCAAACATCCTTGCATCGGGCCCTAGAGCCATTTTCTAGGGGCCCTTTGGAAAGTGGGTAATATTTCCTTTTATTTCGAACAGTTACTAAGAAGAGGCCATCGAACCATCGTTTGCATTATTACTGTTTTGAACTCTCTATATAGCTTCTTTTGTGTTTTTAGTTTTAGTTTTTTAACCAGAGCATACTTCAGCATATTATTTCATTTAAGTTTTATGCTTTTGAGATCCCCCCACATTCTACCTGTTACCAATAGTTTAGAGAGTAGACCACACTCTCTAAGCTCGTGTGATTTCATACACCCATGTGTCGAATCCACCACAACAATCACTATGGCTGAATTTGCTCGTCGACGGTCACGTCATCTTCAAGGTTTACTTCCTGAATGAAGTGGACTATTTCTCCTGCACGGAGAGTGCTAGTTGGCGCTCAAGACTTAGACCCTCACATAGTATTGGAATATGTGCCTAGTCCCACTCATAGTGATCTAGTCTCTATTGATACTTTGGCAGATGACTCTGATGCTCCTACCAGTCTAAAAAATAGACATGTCTGATATTATTAGCTCTTAATAATATTTGGACTCTAAACATTATCTTATTCTCTTGGAGCACTGATATTCAGTTAACAGATTGTTCAAATCAGCTAGCTAAAGGAATTATGCAATTCCTAGAGCTACTAGTGGTTCATGCATGGAGGAATTAAGTTAGAACTCAAGTGGAAAAGTTTGTTGGAGTTGGAGAATTAGTTGGTGGAGTTGGTTTCTAGTTTAACTACACTTGAGGAGTTAAACTCAATTGAACTGATTGTGTCTATTTCTAACTACTTGATACTTTTAGTGGAGTTGAGTGAATTAATTAGTTAAATTAATTCACTAAATAATAACTCATTATTTAACTAGACAGAGACAACAGTTAACTACAGTGCAGAATAGATCAGTGGAGACTCAGTGGAGAGATTGGTTGAAGAGCAAGTGTTACTATCAGTTGTGACTATAGTGTTGCATTTTATGCACCACACATTCATTGGAGATGCCAATGAGGATTGTGTGAGCAAGGCTGGATAAATTTCAACTCATCCAGAGCCATTCTTCAGCAGGAATTGTGCAGTAGAGTCGGGCTATCAGGAGGGAAAAAATTAGTGCAGATTTTTGCTGATTGTTCTTGATTAGTGTGTAGCGATTGTATTGTACTGAGAGCTTGATATGATCAGCTTTGTATGAGGATTGTTACATGATATCTATGACATATATTATATACAGATAGTTGGATTTTTTCCATTTCAGGCTTTCCCGTTAAACAACTGTGTTAATGTGTATGAATGTTTATTGTTTCATGTGTGCATTGCAATCTTGATTTAATTTCCGCAAATGATCAATGGTGGAATAGATTTGGTATTTTGCATGAAGTTAAAATAGTGTGAGATCAGGAGAATATTGTACATATAACACATAATTTATATAATTTCTAGATGGTATTAGAGGAGTGTTGATCATTGGAGGAGATTGCAATTATTGAAGCAGTTGAGTTTTGTGCTGGTGGAATTCGAATTTGTTGCAGTGTTTTCTTGGTGTCGAAGTTGAGCATTCATTGAAATTTCTTTCAACGGATTGCAATTGGAGTATTCCCTTGAGGGAAGCGTGAATTACATAGCATGGAAGGACAGGATGGAGGTGGTGCTGGATGATAATCAGTTGAAGGAGTTCATATATGTTGATATTCTGAAGCCTGCTTCTACCGATGCAGCCGCACTTGACGCATGGAAAAATAAGGTATCAAAGTGTCGAAGGATTCTATTGGAAGGTGTGAAGGACCACATTTTATCCATCCTTCACGGGAAATCCACTCCATTATTAATGTGGAAGGTTTTGACAGACTTGTTCCAAAGAAAAAGTGACCAAAGGAAGTTGGCGCTTAAAGACAAGCTCAGAAAAATAAAAATGGAGAAAGGTGGCAGTATTCCAAAATACCTCACGAAGTTTGTCCACTGCAAGGATAAGCTGGGAAGTGTGGGGGTTAATGTTGATGAAGAAGACTTGGTGAGCTTGGCTCTCCTTGGGCTTCCAAAGAGTTGGCATAGCTACGAAGACCATGTCAATGGACGGGAGAAACTGCCAGGATGGGAGCGAATTTGGTCGGATCTTGTGCAGGAGGAGATAAGGTGGGGTACCAGGGATGGATCTTCATCGATGAATGAAGATGAATAAAATTCACTTTGGCTACCAAATCTCAGAAAGTAAAAGGCAATAAATCTTCCAAATTCGAAGCTAAAGGCAAGAAGCATGATTTGTCCAAGGTGAAGTGTTTTCACTGTCACCAGCACGGGCATTTCGCCACTAATTTCCCACAGAAGAAGAAGAATAAGAGCGTTGCTGGTTCTGCAGCAGAAGAGGCCTTAGCCTCACAGTTTGAGCTCAAATTTTCTTTGATCGCATGCTTGGTTTCAAGTTTGATGGGATCGGTGTGGTTTCTTGACAGTGGTGCATCTCTCCATATGACTAGAGACAAAGATTTGTTTAATGATCTGGAGGAAAAGGGTCTTGGAGTGCACATCGAGATGGGAGATGATGGTTGATACAGTGCGACTGGTATTAGGACAATTTCTTTTGAGAGGGAGTTCGGTAAACCTTTCATCTTGAAGGATTTCATGCATGTTCCAGGATTGAAGAAGAATCTAATCTTCGTGGCGATGCTGGAAGACAAGGGTTATGATGTTGTTTTTAGCGAGGGAAAATATTTCCTGCACCATAAAACAATTGGTCAAACCAGGAGGATAGGGATTCAAGTTAAGAATATTTATCAATTTTAGGTAGATGGCTGCGCTGCAATGGCGGGAAAAGTAGAAGGAGTGGTGATCCGAGATGAGGGCGAATTGTGGCACAAGAGATTGGGCCATCTTCACCATGGCGCTTTGAAAATTTTGCAGCAGATTTCTACCTGGCTTCCCAAAGGTACACTTGCGAAGTCAAATCAATGCAAGGGATGTACTTTGGGGAAATTTGTGAAGACCACTTTTCATTAGAAGGATAGTCATGCTTCGACGATCCTTGAGAGAATTCACACATACGTGTGTGGACCTTTCTCGGTTGCTTCAACAGAAAAGCACAGGTATTATGTGATATTTGTTGATGAATTTTCTCGTAAGTGCTGGATCTTCTTCATGCAGAAGAAGAGCAAGACATACTCAAAGTTCTATGAGTTCAAGGCGCTGGTTGAGAAAGAGTCGGGTAAGCAAGTGAAAGCTCTCTGGAGCGATAATGGTGGTGAATACATCTCTGCCGAATTCAAAGACTTCTATAGCAAAGAAGGAATTCGAAGAGAACTCATAGCGCCTCATAACCCACAAAAAAATGGGGTTGCTGAGAGGAATAACAGAACGATCATGGGTGTTGCATGGGCGATGTTGCATGATTAGGGCCTTCCCATACACTTGTGGGCTGAGGCATGCAGCACTACAATTTATGTGCAAAACCGTTGTCCTCATAGAGTACTTGGCATGAGTACACCCGAAGAGGCGTTTTCTCGTAAGAAGCCTGATATTTCTCATTTGAAGATTTTTGGCTCACCTATTTACATTCATGTGATGAAGGATGCCAGGAAGAAGCTGGAGCTGACCACAGAGGTTGGGATATTTGTGGGGTACACATAAACACCCCACAATTATCATGTGTATTTTCCAGACAGTCGGATGATTGTCATGTGATGGGATATCAAATTTCATGAGGAGAAAGCCATGAAGTTGTCACTTGAGACAGAGCTACACTTGCATGCACAGGAGGAGCTACTTGTTCCTAAAGATGAGCCTCAAGATGTGGATCAGCCACAAGAGGAGGTTCATGGAGTGGAAGAAACCACTCATGCAGTGCCAAACATCAAAGGGCGGAAGCGCACTACAGAAGATGAGTGACTGAATCTTGATGCAGTGCGGAATGTAGGAGTTCCTACATCACAGCGCAGACAGAGATAGTCACCTGACCGATATATTGGATACATGGCTCTAATGAGCAAGTGTATCATGACGGAGCCATCCTCTTTTGAGGAAGCTGTGGAGGATCCAGCATGGGTAGATGCTATGGTGGAAGAGTATGATTCGATTGTCAGAAACAGAGCATGGGAGATTGTCCCAAGGCCGGAAGGGAAATCAGTGGTAGGTTCGAGATGGATCTACAAAGTGAAGCAAGCTACTTATGGGATCGTTGAGAAGTATAAGGCAAGATATGTTGTATATTTTTCTGCTTGCAGGGGGTCCCTTAGGCCATGGTTATCTCGAAAACGATGCAAGGTGTTGTCGATTCCAAAAGTACACGCAGGCCTCTCTCTCTCTCTCTCTCTCTCTCTCTCTCTCTCTCTCTCTCTCTCTACATATGATACAGAAAACAAACTATAATGTATTTCGGCTATACAGTTCTTCCTAGACCTCACACATTAGGGGGAAATTGTTAACACTGTAAAATCGTACAGCAGAAGACGACATCAATTAATGTCGAGCCCAAGGATTTATAGGATAGGAATACATTATGGAATCAACAAGTATTTAAAATCTCTAAGGTTTTGAGAAAATTAGATTTGAACTAGTCATAAATGCTCAAATGCTCGCTTTTTCCTTCGAGAAGAGTGCCTTCTACGTGCCCTTTTTCCCGATAAGCGCACATTCCTGGAAATGGAAAAAAGTCACTTTCCGGGACCGCAAAAAGCAGAGGGAAGTTACTCCTTATGTGAAAGCCGCCTAAGGATAGCCACGAGTGCCTCCTTAGACATTATGTGAGCACACAAAATAATATTTGAGCACACAATGGAATCACACCTCTCCCTTGGGTCACCATCCATCATGTACCAAGGGAGGGAAGGAGGATTTGAAGCTCACCTATATAAACCCACCAAGAGATGAAAAAATGGTGATCACAAGGTTATGCTAGCCAAAGTTTCCCAAGCAACACTAGCATTGTGTGTGACCCAGATCTGGAGCTAAAGAGGACTCGATAGTTGGCCACCCAACATCTTAGTCCACCACAGCAGAGAGAGAGAGAGTTAGAATGCATCAGAGGCAGAACTTGGAAGGCAAACATCCTTTCATTAGGAACTAGAGCCATTGTCTAGGGGCCCTTTGGCAAGTGGGTAAGATTTCCTTTTATTCCGAACATTTAATAAGAAGAGGCCATCCAGTCATCGTTTGCATTATTAGTGTTTGGAACTCTCTATATAGCTTCTTTTTTGTTTTTAGTTTTATTTTTTTAACCAGAGCATACTTCAGCATATTATTTCATTTAAGTTTTATGCTTTTGAGCTCCCCCCACATTTTTCCTATTACCAATAGTTTAGAGAGTAGACCACACTCTCTAAGCTTGTGTGATTTCATACACCTGTGTGTTGAATCCACCACAACAATCACTATGGCTGAATTTTCTCGTCAATGGTCACGTCGTCTTCAAGGTTTATTTCCTGAATGAAGTGGACTATTTCTCCTGCACGGAGAGTGCCAGTTGGCGCTCAAGACTTAGACCCTCACATAGCATTGGAATATGTGCCTAGTCCCACTTATAGTGATCTAGTCTCTATTGAGACATTGGCGGATGACTCCGATGCCCCTGCCGATCTAAAAAATAGACATGTCTGATATTATTAGCTCTTAATAATATTTGGACTCTAAACATTATCTTATTCTGTTGGAGCACTGACATTCAGTTAACGGATTTTTCAGATCAGCTAGCTGAAGGAATTGTGCAATTCCTAGAGCTACTGGTGGTTCATGCATGGAGGACTTCAGTTAGAACTCAAGTGTCAGAGTTTGGTGGAGTTGGAGAATTAGTTGGTGGAGTTGGTTTCTAGTTTAACTACACTTGAGGAGTTAAACTCAGTTGAACTAATTGTGTCTATTTCTAACTTATTGATACTTTCAGTGGATTTGATTAAATTATTTATTTAAATTAATTCACTAAATAATAACTCATTATTTAACTGGACAGAGACAACAGTTAACTACAGTGCAGAACAGATCAGTGGAGACTCAGTGGAGAGATTGGTGAAAGAGCAAGTGTGACTATCAGTTGTGACTATAGTGTTGCATTGTATGCACCACACATTCATTGGAGATGCCAATGAGGATTGCGTGAGCAAGGCTGGAGCAATTCGAACTCATCCACAGCCATTCTTCAGTAGGGATTGCGCAGTAGAGGCAGGCTATCAGGAGGGCAAAAATTAGTGCAAATTTTTGTTGATTGTTCTTGATTAGTGTGTATTGATTATATTGTACTGAGAGCTTGATATGATCAGCTTTGTATGAGGATTGTTACATGATCTCTATGACATATATTATATACATATAGTTGGGGTTTTCAGCTTCAGGCTTTCTCATTAAAAAAATGTGTTAATGTGTGTGAATTTTTATTGTTTCATGTGTGCATTGCAATCTTGATTTAATTTCCGCAAATGATCAATGGTGGAATAGATTCTGTATTTTGCATGAAGTTAAAATAGTGTGAGATCAGGATAATATTGGACATATAACACATAAGTTATATAATTTCTACATTACTAACCTCTTGTGATGACATCACTCATGAATGTGAGCAGAAATTAGTGTGACATCATCTTGTTTTAAGTTGGACAACATGCTGATTCAATATCATACTCAGTGGGAAACTCGAAATGGGTCAAGAAAGTTTGAGCTAAAGAGGAAAATTCATTGTAGGATGCAGTGTCTAACTCAATATACCACTTCGAAGCATCCCCAGTCAATGTTCGGTTGAACAAGTGAAGTTTAACATAATAATCCACTAAAAAATTAGATGAGCACCATAAATGGGAGGTGATGATATGAGTGGATGGATTATCCCTAGGCTTCCCTTCATACTTGGGAATATCATATGGTAACTTGGGAGGCATGGATGGCCACGAGGGATCATGATGGATGGGGTCATTAGGAAATTTTTCCAAATACGATAAATCAAGAGAAGATAAAATGGGTTACGAATTTGACTGAATGGGTCATAAGTGGGAGAAGCCCCTAGCCAACGTTGCAGTCCCCCCAATATATGGATTAGATGGATGCGCTTGTTGGTGTAGAAAAGGGTTCACCCTGGAAAAAGGTTATTGTGGGACAACATAACTATTAGATGGATGTTACCCCCTAGGGTAGAAACCCCTGGAGAGAAATGGACCCCCAAGAGCATGGTTTCTTATGGGGTTGTACCTAGGGTTAAAATAAGGACCACTCTGCATAGTAGGAACAACATAAGGAGGATAACCCATGTGGGCGATGATACTGGCAGTGGGGTTTCCCCCAGGTAAACTAGCCCCTCCAGTAAAATTATTGGTAGGTGGTGCCCCTCCAAAGAGAGAACTATATGAATATTTTGATATGCTAGAAGAGAAATTTCCCCTAGGGTGACTAGGGACAACTAACGATCCCCAACCCCCCCCCCCCCTAACATATTTCCTGAAGTAACTATGCCTAACTGAGGAATAAGAATGGTTCGTTGGGAAAACTCGGTGAATAAATTCTTGGACCTATTGGCTGACTAGGTTGACGCACCATAGTAGGCATAGAAGATGATGTGAGCACAGAAAAAATTGGGAAACTAGTAGGAGCCATGGACGAGACTTTTGGAATGCCCCAGGAAGAAGTGAGAGGCATGGACGAAGGAGTAGTAATAGCCATGCTAAGAGGTGGAAACACTGACATGGCAGTCGAGACTGCTGATGTAGATGGTAATGAGGTCTCAGACTCCACCATAGAGTAAAGAGTAGACAAAGGCACATATGTGTAGGCTAGTGTGGAACTGTCTAGGTTCAAGCAGAGTAAGGTAGGTCCTAATGGATTGGTCAAAGGTGGACTGGCAGGAGCATCGGAGTCATCTGCCAAAGTCTCAATAGAGACTAGAACACTATGAGTGGGACCAGGCACATATTCCAATACTATGTGAGGGTCTAAGTCTTGAGCACCAATTGGCACTCTCCGTGCAGGAGAAATAGTCCACTTCATTCAGGAAGTAAACCTTGAAGATGACATGACCATCGACGAGAAAATTCAGCCATAGTGATTGTTGTGATGGATTCGACACATGGGTGTATGAAATCACATGATCTTAAAGAGTGTGGTCTACTCTCTAAACTATTGGCTCGACATTAATTGATGTCGTCTTCTGCTGTACGATTTTCCAGTGTTAATAGTTGCCCCCTAATGTGTGAGGTCTAGGAAGAACTGTATAGCCGAAATACATTATAGTTTCTTTTCTATATCATACACATAGAGAGAGAGAGAGAGGCATGCATGTACTTTTGGAATCGACAACACCTTGCACCATTTCCAAGATAACCATGGCCTAAGGGACCCCCTGCAAGCAAACAAAATATACAACATATTTAAAAAATTTCAACGAGGCAGTCATGTCCCATGCTCGTGATGCTATGGCTAGCTAAACAAAACTGACATATACATGTGCTGTCTGTGTCACTACTATGGTAGTGATGCTGGTGGTTGTTTACGACGCCTATTGACGCCCTCAGGGGCGTTTTTTCTTTGACGATAGGTGGAATGTGGTACCCATATGCATAGTATTGGTATGGCATATCATTGCGCAATGTATGCATATGTACTGGCTAGGACCTTCCCGTGTAAGTATTGTTGTCAAAGATGCTTATAAAGGCATGGGTCTTCGACGGATCTTGATCAAAGTGCAATGGTTGTAAGGTACGATACCATCATGACATGAAAGCTTTTGCTGTAGTCGAATATCAAGAGGATCAATGACATGTATGGACAATGATGTCTCCCATAGTGCCAGTCGAGGATACCCCTTTGCATGGGGAGGGGTCATCCAAGGTACTGCTTCTTTTTTGGAAAAGCGGCGTTGAGGTCAACAAAAAGGAAGCCTTAACCAAACCATGATGGGTTTAACATAGGCATGTTGGTGAGCGGTACCTGAAAATGGATGATGGGGATTCAGTGGCCTAAGGTTGAAGTATACTTGAGCAGCTTGGTGACAGTCATAGGTATTTCTGAGGGGAAAAATCCCTGGAGTCGGTAGGACTTCCAGGGCAGGTATGAACCGGCTATGATTGTCGTAATGGTGTGTGCATGGGGGGGGTGGAATACTTCGACCAAGGGAGATGGGGGACTGCTTCCATTGGAGAAAAGGTGAAATATGAGAGGGAAGTGGTGAAGGGCATCATTTGCGGTATTTTTACACTTACCAAAAGAATAAAATAATGGGGTTTGGTTTGTACAAAACACAGAGATGGGTACCCCAAAACATGAAAGAGGGTCGCTCACTGAAGGTGTGAGGATAGTGTTTTTCTGGGGGTAGGTGTCCCATTGGTTGGTCTCATGTGTGGGGTTGATGAGGCAGAAGATGTCGCAGATGGGAGTATGTTGATGGAGGTATGGTGGGCCAAATGTGGTGCGCGGAGGTGTGCTTTCAATTTGCTTGTACAACCCAATCATCTGGGAAGGGGGTTTAGTTTAAATGGTGAACTTGACCTTATGCATGATATGTGTATGGGCATGAGGTGCTTCCTGGACTAAAATGGTATAGCCATGGCGTCACTTATGGGGTGATGTATGGTCTACTTTGGATGATGATCGCCATGGAGGGGAGGCTCTACCGACCATCGCTGACGTTTATCATATGCAGGGTGAGGTGATGATAAATGTGGTCGGGTATGAGGACCCTATGATTTATTTCTGATGGAGAAATGATGTCAGGATATGCAAAGTTTTCTGGGACTCTATCATGCTGAGGGTAGAATGATACCTGCTCCGGAACTTTCAGTGGGTGGTGCTGTGAATGGTTTGCGGGTTCTTCCTACAAAAAAAAATAACTACCTCAAGTGAAAGCATCTTCTTTTCATCCAATATTATTGGAAAACATGAATTTTGGAAAGGAAGATGGGAGGTTGCATACCTGCCAGTGCTTGAAAAAATATTTCTTCAGAAAGCGAATGTGGGGCATCGCTTTCGTTCGTCATGGTATACTGATGATGGTGCAACTTACGGTTTGCAGAACGGACCTTTTGATCTCCTGTTATGGACCTCCAAAGTTCTTGAGAAAAGGGCGATAAATATGGGATTATGGCCCTATTCATCTGTACTTGCTGAGTTTTGGGAGATCAGAGGTGATAACAGAGCCTTTCTTGCCATTGCGGTCAGCCTGTGTACCAGGGATTAGTGATATTATGTCGAGGTAACTTCCATGACGTCCTGCATTTCAATTTTTTCAGTTTGGTGATGTCGGGGGGCTGTCCAAATTGGGTGTGTATGGCCTCAAAGGGGATTTTTGTCCTAGATTGCATGGGCGATCTAGGAAAAGAGGCACCCCCCTTGCACCTATTTTCGAGGTACATTCACACGAAGGCGTGATGTTCCTTCCTTTTTTCACGCAAGGGCGTGCCTGTGAACGAAACAAGCGCGCAAGGGCAGAGTTCTTGTAAAAACTTGGGTTTTCATTGTCCCTTTTGATGTTTCTCCTCTAAACTGATGGGTGCCTATTGCTTGGCAGGTTGGTGTGGAGAGAACGAGATTGGCCCGAGATCCAGACCGCTCTGGCCACTGATGCTGGGGCACGTCGTTAGTTGGCCGCATGGGGCCTTTTGAAATTTGCTGAAAATGAGCTCCTTCGGTCACAAGACCGATTGTTACGTTATATCATATAGCATTGGTGTAGGAGGCGCAACATGTTTGTCCTGAGGGGGACAAAATTGATTATATGTCCAGAGACGGATATATACTTTGTGACCGGATTACTGCCTTATGGCGAGGCGCTGAGGTATCCACTTCCTGTTGGACGAGTGAACATGGAAAAGTTCCGGAGGAGGCATTGTGGTGGTGTGCCTCTGACTGAGGGGTGCATCAATATCGCATCAGTAACAGATGTGGCTGAGCAGTGTGCTCTGGCCATTATTGTGCGACTAGCGGGGTCGTTTGTGCCTCATCGGGCATCTGGCCCACAGGTGGGATTTTTACGCCATTTGAGGAACGGGCATTTTTTCGATTTTTCCCACTTCTGCTTTGATGGTATAGTGTTGCAACTGAACAGGGTCCAAAATGGATCCAAATCATTTGCATACGCTATCATCTTATGCAGCATTATGTACAAGAGGGTCGTGCTACTGAGGCCCGTGGTAGCTGTGCCTATTGGGGGGGCGAGGGAGCCACGCATGAGGAGGTGGGCTCCTGTGATGCCACGCAGCGGTGGTGGCATGGTGGGTCGTTATTAGAACAATACGATAGTGGCCTGGTTTGAGGCCAATCCGTAGATGTTTTTTCCATACCCGTATGCAGGGATGGACTTTCAGGGTGATCCAGATATTGGTCTCCCTTTCAGTTATGTTTGGGACCCCGTAGGTATGTGCTATATTTTTACATTTACTCAAGTTTTTGTGTACTTGATTGTTTTTTATTGACACTTAAATTCTTTTGGTTACTCGTGCAGATGTTGGCGAGGTAGGATGCCCAATGGCCTGACTGGTGGGTCACGAACCTCTACCACAACCGCCGGGTGGTCGGGGAGGAGGTATCATAGGTGGACCGGGCGGAGGTGCCGGTGGACCTGACGAGGATGGTGTTGGACCTTCTAGTGAGGGCAGCAGCTCAGTTGCAACTGAGGTAGTAGTCGAGAGAGCTCGTGCGGATGTGGCTGAGGCGCGCATCGCAGTACTTACAGCTTAGGTGGCCGCTCTAGAGGACTTCCAGGGTCGAGTAGACCATTTGACCCATGGGGTGCCTGCCCGAGGTTTTATGGATGATCTCGAGGAGGTTTGGCTAGAGATGGTGATGGCCCGCGATAGGGAGTATCGGCCCACTCTACGATGGGTAGCTACTGCAGTGGCGACAGCAGCTCCGGTGTTGGCACCAAGAGCAGTGGTGGGCCCAGATGCTCCTCTTGAGGGGGCACCCCCCTAGAGTAGATTCGTACACAGGGAAAGCACTATGAGGATGGTTCCCTTATTTTTTATGACCATTGTATTTTTGGGCTGGCCAATAGGCCAATGATACTATTTTTGTACTCTGATACACATATTTTTTTATATATATATGAGAGATATTTTTTGCAGCTTTACATGGTGTGGTATCTATTTCGATTTATGCATTTTGTGTTATGCTGATGGATATCTATGTTTTTGGTTTTTTATGTATGGCGGTTTATTCGCGATGCATTCTAGTCTAGGATATTGTTAGCTACGCAATCAGCTTCTTGGTTTTGATTCCTTGATACATGTGAGAATGTAATATAATCAAATTGTTTGCTTAATCTTCTGGCACGCAATTTTTTTCTAAATAGGTTTGCATCTCTGGTTTCAAATTTTTGGTTTAACTGTGATACCACTAATTGGGAATCTAGGTAGACATGCATATGGCGGATGCCCTGATGGAGGGCCTCGCACATAAGTCCGATAATAGCGTCATACTCTGCCTGATTGTTAGTTGTTGATTTGATGCACACGCCGTTTGAACACAGTGGTGATCGCTCAAGGTAATAGATGACCCAGGCGGCTGCAGCTAAGTTTTGAGACCATCATGATGCTCCATCAGCAAATCAAAAACAGGGTTCAAGTTTGTGATCCATGGTGATATTTTGAGCACGTTTATGTTTTTGGGTCAAAAGTATTTTGGTATTGGGATTTTTGTGTACTCTAACTCTAGGGGATAAGGGCTACAGGGGCCCTTATGGGTAGAATTTCTTGAGGTAAAGGTCGTTGATGGGGTTAGTGAGGTGGGTCCCGTCTAGTTCCATCAAGATGTATGCCCCCTGCCGGAGACAATGTTTGATTATATAGGGCCCTTTCCAAAAGGTTTCGAACTTTCTTGGCTTCTTTTGCGACATCATAGCAAAGGACTAGCTCTCCCTCGGTAAATGAGCGAGGGGTGATGTGGCAGTCGAATGATGCTTTTACCCTTTTTTATGGGCCTCATTGTGTTCCAGTGATTGTCACCTGTTTTCATCAACTAGCTCTAGTTGTACTAGGCTTTTTTCTAGAGGCTGGGTGTCATCAAGGAGTTCGATGGCGGTATGCAAGTTTGGGATCTCGCGTTCTATGGGGATCACAGCTTCGATCCCATATACTAAGTGGAAGGGAGTAAAACCAGTGGAAGTCTTAACTGCCATGAAGTATGCCCACAGGGCGGAGAAGAGCATGTGGTGCCAGTTGGTTTTGTGGTTATTCACAATGCGTTGTAACATAGTTTTGAGTACTTTGTTAATGGCCTCTACATATCCGTTGGACTGGGGGTAATACGGTGAAGCGAATTCATGGGTGAATCCGAGATGATGAGATAGCTCCTCGAAGACTTCATTTTTGAAGTGTTTTCCATGGTCGGAGACTAACTCTTTGGGGACGCCAAATCAGGCTATCACATGGTTGAATAGGAGTCGAGCAGCGATTTCTACTCTGTTGTCGTATGTGGGCATGGATTTGGCCCACTTGGTGAAATAATCGACAGCCACAATGATGTATTTATGGTTGCCTGATGAGGCAGGGTTACAAGTCCTGAAGTTGATTCCCCATTTACAGAAGGGGTCGGCTACAATGACAGGATGCAGAGGGACAGGTGGTGCTCTTGCCTTGTGGGCGAAGCGCTGGCACCGCTCGCATATTTTGACTGCCGTAATACAGTCGTGAAACAGGGATGGAAAAAATACCCTACTCGTAGGAATTTTTGGGCGGTAGCCATTCTGGATAGTCGTTCAGGGCTTGCTCTGCTTGATTGTGAGTGAGGCATCGCCACAAGATTATATCGATGCCTCTCCTGTATAAGACATATCCTATTAGAAGGTATCGAGGGGATTGTTGGCATATGCTCCGACAGTCGTCTCTCATGAGGTGAGGTTTAAACTTTTTGGTTCGCAAGAATAGGAGAATATCCCCATACCAAGGTTCGTCGGTTGCTACAAAGAAAAGGTGTTCATCCGATAGCAAATCATTTACTGGTGATCCTTTGGAATCTCTTGGGAGGTCTGTAATGAACTCTGCTAGGGCAAGTGCCTTTTTGATTTTGGGAGAGTGAAACTGTAAGTTGTATTCTTGGAGAATGACTATCCAGCGGGCGTATTTGTGATTCATTAGCCGACGCGTGAGTAGGTATTTGATGGGATTAGTATCTGCTATGACTGTGGTCTTTTTTAAGATGATGTAGTGGCGAAGTTTCTATACTGCGTGGATTAATGCTAGGGCAGTTCTTTCTTCGGGCTCATATCTTAATGTGGGGCCTGATAGGGTTTTACTAACGTAAAATATATTACGTGCTCCCTCCCATCTGGGCCCTCCTGGACCAATACTCCGGCCAACGTGGAGTCAGAGGCTAATAGATACAGAATATAATCCTTGTTATAGTCTGGGGAACTGATAAGTGGTGTTGAAGATAGTTTTTCTTCAGCGCATCGAATGCTTGTTGGGCATGATCATCCCATTTAAACGGGATGTCTTGGCGGAGGAGGCACAAGAACTCTTGAGAACAGGTGGTATAATCTGGGACAAAGCGTCTCAAAAAATTGGCCTTTCCTTGCAGGATTTGGAGTTGCCTGAGGGTTCGAGGTGGAGGGACTTCTTTAATGGCTTGAAATTTTAAAGGGTCAACTCGAATCCTTTGCTGGGACACAATAAAGCCTAACATTATTCCTGTGTTGACGCAGAAGACGCACTTAAGAGGGTTCAAGCGTAGGTTGTATTGACGGCATCGTTGGAATACCAATCGCAGATCTTCGAGATGGTCGGAGCGTTTCTTAGAGCGTACCGTAAGGTCGTCCAAGTAGGTGAGGATAAGGTGTGCCAAGTCATGAAATATGTAATTCATGGCCCTTTGGAAGGTAGCTCTGGAATTTTTTAGGCCAAATGGCATTACCTTGTATGCGAATGTGCCCCACGGGGTGGTGAACGCAGTTTTGTACCGATCTGTATGGTGGATCTGGATTTGATTATATCCGGAGAACCCATACATGAAGGATAGAGCCTCGTGGCTAGCGCAAGCACCGATAACTTGGTCGATGAAGGGGGTGGGATAATTGTCTTTAGGACAAGCTTTGTTCAAATCCCAAAAATCGGTGCAGACACGTATGGTGCTCTATTTTTTCATGATGGGAACAGGGTTAGAAACCCAAGATGTATAGGCGATGGGGTAGATAAACCTGGATTTTTGAAGCTTGTCGATTTCTCATTTTATTGCTTCGGCCTTTGACAGGTGTAGTTGACGTTGTTTTTGGCGGACTAGGGTTACATACGACCAAGTGTCAATATGGTGCTCTATGATCGTAGGACTAAGCCCAGGCATTTCTGAGTAGTCCCAAGCGAAGATATCTCGATACTCTCGTAATAATTTGGTATAAGAGGCTACTTCTTCTAGTGAACATGCTGCCCCCAACGATATTTCTTCGACTTTTGACAGATTTTGAGATATGTTCACTTTGATGGTAGGTGAAATATTCAACATATTGCCTTCCTCAAACACATTGGGCGTAGGGATGGGGTTTTTAAACCAGCCGACCTTTCCTGATGGTAGAAAGTCTTTTGATTCGATCGCATAGATCTCTGTTTCGTTTGTCTTGTCAGGACTGACTGCCTTCCTGGGAAGAAACAACGAGTGGTGATGCATTGCATCCCATGGGTAATCAAGCTCCGTCATGGTTTCCAGGATATCCTCATCCGAATGAAACAAGGTCTCAAAGCGGAATTGTTCCCTCGTAGGTTGAGACTGAATGGGGGTGATCCTGGTGGAGCTAGTTGAGAAACACGACAAAGATTCCATCGTGGATGTGGTGGAACCAGATGTCGTTGACAGAGTGCAAACAGATTGGGTCTGTACTGTCGTAGGGACAGCTACTCTTATAGCGGAAGCTATCTCGACACCTATGGTAGATGAGCAGGTAGCTCGATTCATGGTTCCGACGCATGATGTCATGAACTGCATGTGGTGTGTCATGTTGTTGGCGTTTGGCGGGGGATGGATTTCCCTAATTGGTTGTCTTTCGGACGGCAACGACGAGGTGGATGTATTCGTCACATCCTCTTGGGTCGTTGAACTATTCATGGAATCCCAGTCCGCACCGTCTTCTTGGGAGAGGCGGACGATGGTCGATCGCATACAGTCTCAAGCTGTGTGAAATCTTGGTATGTAGTGGAAATGACGTTGTAATATCCCAAATGGGATATTTTAACTAAAAATGTAGAAATAGACTTGAGCAGCAAAATAAATGGAAATAAACACACTGTCACCAATATAACACAATGGATGTCGATAAAATCACTGAGCCATTTTATTAATCCATGATAAAAAGTACATCAACATAAAGGAACAGTGTAACCTGAGCTTGCCAATCAAGCGAAGCAAAACCCAAAAAGATCTCTGGCCCAATTTATGAATGATGTTGGCAATGATGTAGATGGCTCGGAAAGAAGACGGCTGCTAATCGGCTACAGCGAAAGCTGTCACTGAACCCACAAGTTTAAGATCTGAATGATCCTCACACCAATCCCCGAAGCTCTACGAAACTTCTAAGTGAATTCTCCTCAAGAGAGTTTGGTTTTCGTCCAACACTCGCAAATCACCCGAGGGTTTCCGTCCTGGGGCTACGGCTGAAGTAGAAAACCACGTCTCACACCTCTCATACAATAAAATGATATGATCCAAAGATATCCCTCAATGGCGCCTCCCTTTCTTTTATAGATGTCTTGGAGCCTTCTAGAGCATTATTTTATTATTATTTTATTCATGGAGCACTTTTCCCTCTTATTAAAATATTCCTTTGTAATGTAGAAAAGGGTAAATTGGCTGCCACGCCTTCTCCGGTCACTGAAACCCGTGTCCAACTGTCCCACCATGTAGGTATCCTTGTCCTGGTTCCAATTAGCTATTGAAATAAGGTTTTCCATCATGTATTCCTCCCGGAATGCCACCTTGAGCATAATCAGCTGGGTTAAGCCCAGAAATAACTCAAATTTCTGAAAGTTGTCGGAATGCACCGGAACGAAAGCCAAACTTCTCGGATGATGGAATATATCAAGTGAATTCCACCCGACCACATAGAAACTCCTCAAAAATCCTCCAAAAATCCCCTGGGCCCGCTGATGGCACCAACCTGTACTTGTGATCGGTCTGCTTCTAACTCTGGAAGTCCATCCTAGGCCTATCATAGGTGACACCAAAAAAGGGAATATTACAGACCTTCCGCCCCAAGATTGCTTGCCCTCAAGCAATCCAAATATGTGGGCCACCCTGTTGGCCCAATGTGACTGAGACCCAATTCCTGGATCCCATACAAACCCCTGGGTGCAACTATGCACCTGTGTCAAGCCACTCGGAATAGACCCCTCAATGCCGAGATCCCAAACTGATCTCTCCATCTATCTTTCAATAAACAATCCTCTCGGATCCCCACACCACGATGGCCAATCATCGCCAAAGTCCCACGGTTCTAACTGCACACTGCCTCTGGCTATAACTGATGCTCTAAGAGGTGAATACCACATCTTCTGCTACACTGTATCTATGATGGTGTAAGCTACCCCACAAACTGTGTACCAACTCATCACCTCTCTCCAATCCAACCCTGAATAAATCCAATGTTGATCCTGCTCTCCTGAAACAACGATGGGATGCTGAAGAAATGTCGATCTGTGCCCCACTGCCAACTAGAATCTGTATCATATGTCATGTCTAAGAGCCCCTGCTCCATTGTTCACCCTACGAAGAATATCGTACCATCAAGTGGGTACCAACTCATGATCTCCCACCAATCCATCCTGGAAGAAGAATCCAATGTAGCAACAACTACATATGGAACACGCTTGGAGTGTTGTCGCCAGCCCGTAATCAGCTCACACTTCTCTACCCTATCTACCAACCAAAGTTGCCTGTAGAAGAAAGCCCCTCTCTCTGTAATGGGCCAAAGTGGGCAAGATGTGCTGTAAGCCCCATCGATGTACTCTTGGAGAGTGATATTCATTGAAAGTACTGCAGCTCTGCCAACTGCATGTATATATATTTGCACCTCATCAATGTGTCGGCCCAAAGATGGATGTTCCACCATCTCCAACAGCTCATCCCACTCATCAAGAATGTAATTCTCTTGCTATCCCCTAGCCCCCTGCAGAACTATCCCATCAACCTCCAACATCTCTAGAGGATATGGATCTACAACTATTGTCACCGTACTCGGTGTCTGTGCATCTGACTACTAATCATCAGTGGTTGTCCCCAAGGTTGGCTACATATCCATCATAGACTCAATGTGAGCCTCCATCTGCCTCTCCCCCAAAGGACTATCATGCATGATGTGCATAGTATCCTCCTTTTCTTACTCAGGCTCCATCATATTCTGCTCTAGTTGAATCATCACAAGTGACTCATCACCCAGAGTATCTCATGTACAGTCCCTTGACTGCTAACTCTGCACACTAGAATACAGCTCCGGTCTACTATCATCATATCTGCATGACTGCTCTTGCTCCACAGAAGCATCCTCAACTGATCCCATGGACTCATTTGAAGAAAAGCCCTCACCCTGGCATACAGAAGGAATTCCCTCCTGTTCTGCCTCTGCCACATCAGCTGCATCACTCAAGCATGAGTGATCAGGCCCCCAAGGTTCTTTGCAAATGAAGCAAAGTCCCTTCCTCCTCAGCTCATTTCTGCTGCCTGATCCACCAAAATGGAGTAGCTCCTAACTAGTCAACTGTCTCCTGAAAATCTCAATGTTCTGCTCAACTAGCCCTTGGGCTAGCTCATAAGCAGCAGGTGAGACCAATTTCTCTCTCCTTCAAATGCTCAGCAACCTAGTCTACAACTCCTGGCAAATGGCCTCACGGACTCCCATACGTGACAATAGGATGGACTACATGTGTGCTATGACTGTGTCAGAATGATGTTTCCTAATACTGAAGAAGCATTGGAACATCTACAGAATCAAGCCATCACACTCAAAGTCAAACATGATCTCATGAGTCTGGGTCATGGCCATGACTTCTAAAACCTTAAAAGATTCCTCCCAAATGTAGAGCCTGCACAGTTGTCCAAATCCCGAAAGGTTCCTACTATTAGTCTGAAAATTCTTTTCATAATTTCATTATTGTAGGGAGGGAAGGGTGTTTTTATCCTCAGAATATCACTGAAACAAGAGGCAGCTATAAGCTTGACTCTCTATCTTGGATATTCCAAGAATCTAGCTTGTACCAATGCAAGCATAGATGGCTCCAAAGCCCAATTTAAACTCCAATCAAATTGCTCTACCTTTGAAAGGTAGGATTCTAGTTTCTCTAACATGGGAAAGTCATTTTCTGATCTTGCACTCTTTAAGTCCATCCCAAGTGCATAAAGCCAATTTCCCACTTCTTCCTCCTTCTGTAAATCCCTCAGGTGCCTTTGTTGGAGCAAATTATGTACCTTCTTGGAGAAGGGTCTGCTATTCTGTTTTGTTTTCTGGTCTTCTGCTGCATGGTGGTTCAAGGAACCAAATTTTATTCTTCTCAAGTTTTTTAAGAATCCCTCCATGGTTCAACCAATGATGTGGTAAATGTTTTTTTGATGTTTTATAGTGATGTAGGTGTAGTTTTTGTCAACCAGTTCAAATACATATTGTTGTAGGTGACACGTATTTTCTGGTGTCAAATACAGGTGCATAGTGGGGACTTTACAAAAGAATCAGTCTCAACCCCACAATTGATATCTATATTTTAAGCTCAGAAAATTATTACAGCCATTGACAAAACTACATAACAGAGATATTTTAGACAAGACATAGTCACATCCCTCACTGATATAAAAAAAATGTATACTCATAAAATATAGAATGGAACCTGGAAATCACTCCAGCAAGCTCCTCCAGAAACTGTAGTGTTGCTCCAAGACTTCATTGCTGCCTGACTTTGGCCTTTGATTTACCCACTGAAAACTGCTCAGAAAATTCTAGGAATTTGGGTAGGTGATCCTTGCCCAAAACCCATAAAAACCCAGAAAGGGTTTCTTCTAATTCCAACCTTCAAAATCTGACCCTTTGTAGTTTGGCCCTCTTCCAATTTCGTTTTCTGGCACTGCAGCTGCTACTGTCAATCATTGCTCTCCAAAATCCCAGAAAACCTCCTCATATGGCTCTTCTATTAATTTCCCAACACCCAAGCTCTAAAATCCCACCAATGCAGCTCCCACAAATTAGCCTCCTCCAATGACTGCGTAGGCCCTTCTAACAAAAATAGTTGCAACTGAAAACTGGAAACCTACAGGCTAATCCAAGATTGAAGCTATGATACCATTGTAATATCCCAAATGGGATATTTTAACTAAAAATGCAGAAATAGACTTGAGCAGCAAAATAAATGGAAATAAACACACAGCCACCAATATAACACAATGGATGCAGATAAAATCACTGAACCATTTTATTAA
Organism: Pinus albicaulis; assembly: GCA_034641835.2. Classification (NCBI taxonomy): domain Eukaryota; kingdom Viridiplantae; phylum Streptophyta; class Pinopsida; order Pinales; family Pinaceae; genus Pinus; species Pinus albicaulis. Next base: position 1,441,742,177 of record CM076579.1, read on the forward strand.
TCCATGGTAAAAAGTACATCAACATAAAGGAACAGTGTAACCTGAGCTTGCCAAGCAAGCGAAGAAAAACCCAGAAAGATCTCTGGCCCAACTGATGAATGATGTTGGAAATGATGTAGATGGCTCGGCAAGAATACTGCTGCAAATCTGCTACGGCAAAAGCTGTCACTGAACCCACTGAAGCATAAGTTGAAGATCTGAATGATCCTCACACCAATCCCTGAAGATCTGCGAAACTTCTGAGTGAAGTCTCCTCATGGGAGTTGGGTTTTCTTCCAACACTCGCAAATCACCTAAGAGTTTCCGTCCTGGGGCTACGACTGAAGTAGAGAACCACGTCTCACACCTCTCATACAATAAAATGATATGATCCAAAGATATCCCTCAATGGCCCCCTCCCTTTCTTTTATAGATCTCTTGGAGCCTTCTACAGCATTATTTTATTATTATTTTATTCATGGAGCACTTTTCCCTCTTATTAAAATATTCCTTTGTAATACAAAAAAGGGTAAATTGGCTACCACGCCTTCTCCGGTCACTTAAACCTATGTCCAACTGTCCCATCATGTAGGTATCCTCGTCCCGGTTCCAAGGAGCTATTACACTAAGGTTTTCCATCATGTATTCCTCCCGGAATGCCACCTTGAGTGTAATCAGCTAGGTTAAGCCCAGAAATAACTCAAATTTCTGAAAGTTGTCGGAATGCACCAGAACGAAAGCCAAACTTCTTGGATGATGGAATATATCAAGTGAATTCCACCCGACCACATAGAAACTCCTCAAAACTCCTCCAAAAAGCCCCTGGACCCGCTGATGACACCAACCTGTACTTGTGACCGGTCTGCTTCTAACTCTGGAAGTCCATCCTAGCCTTGTCATATGTGACACCAAAAAAGGGAATTTCCCTTGCGGGGGCGATTTCGACTGCCACTTGGGTAGGTTGGGGCTCCCCAGGACTGGGTGGCTTTAAACCAAATGTAGTAACGTTGGTAGCTAGTGTTCCTGGAGGAGGAACGAGATACCACGTTGGTAGCTAGCGTTCCAATAAGCCGCCTTGATCACACTTCACATTGAAACATAGAAGTTGTGTTTTTAGGGAGCTTTAAAATCCACCTATCATCCCACGGAAAAGAAAACCCGAGCGCAGCAGAGACTCAGTTCAGAGGGGGTTAGGCTTAGGGGTAGTGTGTGCGGTATCAGTTGGGGCTACTTGAACTGGCTGATACTCAGTATTGTTAGCTGACTACCAAGAATCCCAAGACTCGAATGCTCACGTGGGATGGTGGTTGTTAGTGAGTTGGTTTAAGTTATTTTTAGGTGGCTTTCTTTTCTTAGTGTGTGAATGTGTGTGAGTGTATGGTGAAAAATATCATAATTTGAACATATGGATATCGGTGATCCTTTACAAAATTCCCCTAGTTAAACTATGTGATGTTGTTCCTTGCTCAAATAGAAAGCATTTGTGGATAATGGGCTGCTTCCAAATCTTCCTAGTTAGTCTATGTGAGTGACTAAAGGAAGATGGTGAATCACAAATGTAGAGCATTCATATGCTTGTCTAGGGTCACCAACTGGTGCAAAGACAGCAGAGATTACCTGCTCTAATTGGAGATTCAATCCTAGTCCCGCAATTTCCTAAATGCAAAAATTGAATTTAAACTAAACAATTTCTACATTAGCTTATGCATGTGTGGTCATGAGCCACTTACTTGGACTAGTTAAGCTAAGTGTGCATATTATAATGTGAAAAAAACATAAAATTTTCATAAAGAAATGGTTAATTCGCCCCCTACTTAAACTATGTGAACACTTTTTGCAAAAACCAACTTAAATGAAAACTAACTAAATGCCTACGAAAAGCAACAAAAAATGAGTTCTCAGAAGCTGTGGGGTATCAACACAGGTGTTGGCAAATACATTAGGGGATGCCCAACACACTTACAAGCAGAAAAAATGTAGAAAATAGGGAGAAAAAAAATCTCTCTACAATTTGCACACAAAATCCCTTGACAGGTGCGCCTTCCTGCGCGCAGGTCACTCCTGAACGCACGCAATGCGCCTCTGTGTGGAAAAACTGCGCTCAAAAATCCCACAAGTAAAAGATTAGGAGTTGCCTTATTCAGTCTGTCACCTTAGTGAGTCTAAGGACTGCAAGATGGGTCAGAGGATTGTCAGCTCCACTCCAGCATAGACAAAGGGTCTCCTGCAAAATATGGCACAACCACATAAACTTGAAACACGTCAGTGGAGTCTCCAATCCTGTTGTGGTGGATTCGACACACAAGTGTACGAAATCACACGAGTTTAGAGAGTGTGGTCTACTCTCTAAACTATTGGTAACAGGAAGAATGTGGGGGGAGCTCAAAAGCATAAAACTTAAATGAAATAATATGCTAAAGTATGTTCTGGTTAAAAAACTAAAACTAAAAACACAAAAGAAGCTATATAGAGAGTTCCAAACAATAATAATGCAAACGATGGCTTGATGGCCTCTTCTTATTAAATGTTCAGAATGAAAGGAAATCTTACCCACTTTCCAAAGGGCCCCTAGGCAATGGCTCTAGGTCCCGATGCAAGGATGTTTTCCTTCCAAGTTCTGCCTATGATGCAATCTAACTCTCTCTCTGTTGTGGTGGACTAATATGTTGGGTGGCCAACTATCGAGTCCTCTTTAGCTCCAGCTCCGGGTCACACACAATGCTGGTGTTGCTTGGGAAAATTTGGCCAGCATAACCTTGTGACCACCATCTGTTCATTTCTTGGTGGGTTTATATAGGTGAGCTTCAAATCCTCCTTCCCTCCCTTGGTACATGATGGATGGTGACCCAAGGGAGAGGTGTGATTCCATTGTGTGCTAAAATGTTATTTTTTGTGCTCACATAATGTCTAAGGAGGCACTGGTGGCTATCCTTAGGCGGCTTTCACATAAGGAGTAATTTTCCTTTGCTTTTTTTGGTCCCGGAAAGTGACTTTTTTCCATTTCCAGGAATGTGCACTTATCAGGCAAAAGGGCACGCAGAAGGTGCTCTTCTCGAAGGAAAAAGCGCGCACTTGAGCATTTATGACTAGTTCAAATCTGATTTTCTCAAAACCTTAGAGATTTTAAATACTTCTTGATTCCATAATGTATTCCTATCCTGTAAATCCTTGGGCTCGACATTAATTGATGTCGCCTTCTGCTATACGATTTTCCAGTGTTAATAGTGATAATAATTAAAACACAATTATGTTAGTGAAAATAGCCTAGGGCTAAAACTATGGACTCGGACCAAACATCACACACTATAAATGTCCTACGAGATAGCACACACAAACAAAATACAAAGAATCTGGCGGTGGAACAGTTATACTAGCAACCTACTTCCCAACCTTTTTAGCTGCGAATTTAGCAAAATTGCCCTCACAAAATTTGGAACAAACCCTGAGAGGATTGAGAGAGTATGAATAATATTTGTCCCACGTACAGGTAAGATGACCCTGACACTGCACCTGTGTATAAGCCCTAGAAAGAAATGACACTATGGTCACCACCGACAATAACACAACCTGGGGAGATAGTTGCAGGACAAATCAACATGAAGGGCAAGACACTTAACCCCAAAAGGACCCAAGATCGAAACCCCCTTCAGATATACCTACCAAGTGGTCCCCAAGTGATAAAACATCATTTGTATGCATGTGAATTCTACTATATCGTGCCACCTGAAACTAAGCTAAATGGGTCATGTCACCCCGCTTAGGCCAAGTGTGGCCTCATGCTTAACCCTCTTGTAAGAAGGGATTCCCAGGCCGCACTACTACAAATGGATTTTACTCCCTACCGTGAGATCCTAAGTTGAATTTGTAGCCTTGGAGTAGTTAAATCACACTCCTATCTCCAAGACCCTAGCCTAAGCTAGCATTGGTGTACTACCAATGAAAGCAAAAGAAAAATCTAGTTAATTTTATTATCGCGTTAATTTTAGTGGTTATTTTTTACTCAAGTAGGAAGCGGAGTGAAACTGAGATGGTGTGAAAGACTCTTATTTAGTCACCCTAATGCAGCTATATGCAATTTTTTGTTTTCAATTTGATGAATTCTAGCTACAAGAGGGTAAGAATTTTTTAAAACACACCAATGCCTACAATAATGCACTTGTCACTAAATCTTCTTGAATGTAGAATATCCCAAGAATTCATGAACTAATGACCCAAAAACAAACCAAAAAGAAAACCGAAAAAAGAGACCAAAGCAAGTCTCCCAAGCAAGAATGCAAAGGACTCTAAAAGGAAAACAGCTAGGGAAACAAAGCCCAATAAAACACACTTAAAGCAATCAAACACACTGAAATACAAATTGAAAGGAAAAATAAGGCAATGTCAATCAAGCTAGAGATGCGGCATAATGGATCAACCAAGGCCAATGTTCTACAAAGGACTAAATCGTACCCTAGAGGAAAGAAGACATAAACAAGATCTAATGAAGGCGATAAAATATGACAAAAGACTTTCAAAATTACTTGATTAGATGGAAGTTGCACAACTAGTCATAGCACCACCATTTTTGACACAAATGACCAAAATATCAAAGAGATCACTCAACAAGAGAGAACAAAAATGAGAAAAATCCACAAAATCTGAAGGCAAGATGTAAATCGGGTCTAAAAAATTGTTGAATGCAGCCAATTAAAATTGATAATGAAGGTAAGAGACAAAACTCAAAACCCAATCCAAGGCACCCAATCAAAACTCAAGAAGAAAATCGAACAATAATGAGTAACAGAAGACTTTGAACAAACTGACCAAAATAGATCAGATCATAAACATATAATAGATGATCAGCTCATCTCCTAAGGCCTGAGTCATTTTAGAACATTCCCTTAGCTGCAGGCACATAAAGGGTAAAAAGTTTCCCTAGTCGCATGCACAAGAGGGCCTGATAGCATCTATAGAGCTTTGGCAGCAAGCACAAGCTTGCCTACCTACAGCCAAGGGTGAAACTGGCTCAAAAATTCAACCCATGTCAAGAAAACATTATCTGACCGTGAGGGCTAAGGGTCAGTGATCAAAGATTGGAAAAATAGGTTTATAACAGTAAGTTAAGGCCCATATAACCATCCTTTGGAATGTTTAAACCTTTCCTTCTGCATTTGATAATGCCTTTTTCAAGCTCTAATGTGTTAATAGGAAGGTTAGGATATATTTGTTATATCTTGTATTCTTGTTGCATTAAATGTGGAGGAAATTGAGAGGTTATTGTGCATATCACATATTCAACCAACATGAAAGGATTATGGAGATTTGTTCCTTGCTACAAACTAATCAGAACTTAGCTAGCTCATGAATAGTTACTACTTCCCTATGGATATAGTAATGTTAGGGAACCATGTCCACATATTTGGGAGTTTTGGAAGGATGTAGTCCTCCCTTTAAGGAGGCTACCCCTCAAACACTTTTTCTATAAATAAGAGATCTTATCAGCTCAGTGGGGATTTCAAATCTAGGAGAAAAATAGTCATTATCAAAGGAAGGCTCCTTCATATCATTTCAGTTGTTGTGTTTCATGTATGGACACATTTGAAGGTTAATGAAAAGCATTTCCTTATTCTTAATTTAATTTTATTTCAAGGGACCTAAGTCTCCTTGGGTTAGGGCCCAACCCAAGTGCTCAAGCCATTTCCTTGTACATTTCCTTTGCATGCATTTAGTATAGTTGTGATTTTATACAAGTCTTATTTATGAGAAAAGCATTGTCTTTGCAACGGTTTACAAGTGAGCTCATTACTGAAGTTTATTTAAATACCTTGTTTTGATAAGCATAAAAATAGTTTCCTTAATGCACTAATAGCTTTCATTATATATTTAACTCATACTTTCCATTGTTATTTTACTTTCTGCAATTATTAGTTTGACGATTGTTTAAAAATATTGCTTGTATTAGTTAGACATGTACTTTTCTTGCATATGGATAGTATTGTTTCATAGGTTGAATTTTCATCTATGTAAACTGTCCATATGTTGAAATCTACCTAACCGAGCTACAGGAAATTTCTAGTCTTGTTTCTCCCCTGCATAATTTGACTTATTGAGTATGCATAAGCTTGGTAAGGTCCCATTTACCCTTTGACAATCTTCAACCACATTTTCCATCCTTCAAACCACTCTTAGAATTAATAATGTTGCTCTTGAATATTTCCTGTAGCAAAATAGGGCATCCTATAGAAATATGCAGATTGCTTCAGATCACCTCAAGGATTACACCAAAAGTTTCTCCATTATCCCTCATCACTCAAAAACATCATTTAAACCTTGAATATGGAGTTTGGAGGATCAAATACCCCTTCGGAACTTTTCCGTAGTAGTTGTAGTTTCCATTTTGAAATTAGGTTATGTTGTTTCTTCTATGTCTTTGATTTGTTATGCACTATAAAGTAGAATTGATTTACCTTCAACATTCTTGGAGTATTTGCTTTGTCTTCTTATAAGTATAATAGGGTTTACATTAGTAATTTCCTTTGTTCCAATAGCATAGATTTACTTTTTTCAAATCATATTAGGGTTTCATTTTGTCATTTGCTTTCGAAAAATCATATTAGGGTTTCATTCTGTAATTTACTTTCCTACAATTAGATTAGGGTTACCTTTCTATCATTTAATTTTCTGCAATAGAATAGAGTTTATTTCAATTGTTTCCCTTCCTGCAAGTTAGAATAGGTATGTTTATCATTCACTAAATTTTCCAAGCATTTTCGATAGCATAGTGATCTTTATGCATCTTGACCTCTCTTCACTACATCATATCAACCTAAGTAGAATATATTACTTGTTGTACATATAGTACCAATACCTCTTAAGTTTTTATGAACGCTCGATTGATAATTAAATTTAATCCATTATGAGTTCCAACGTTCTCATTGTAATACTAAGACCCATAACTTTTTGGCACCGCTACAAGGGAGGTGTCCATGTAGGTATTGTTTTCTAATTTATTTTGGTTTATTCTCATTTCATTTCCTGAAATAAAGAAAAAAATCAATTATTTAAATAAATAAATAAAATAAAAAATTACATCAGTATTTATATTTATAAAACACACAAAAAGACAAAAATAAGTTCATTTATTTCATGCCTCATAGGGCTAGGGATAACTTAGGAATTTTTTTCCTAAAATTCCCACTTGTACAAATATTCAATCTTCACTTTTTGGGAATTGTGGGCCTCCAACTCTTTCTACGGAGTTTCTATTTAGAAGCCTTCTTGGGAGATAAATCATAGATTTTTGAGGAGCATATAGGAGGAGAAGAACCTCCATCACCTATTGAAAATATGGTTGGAATTAGGTAGCCTAAATTATTTGCTATTATGGAGACAAATTGGGAAGCTAAAATGGAGAATATTAGCCCCACTTCTCTTCCACACTTCCATGGAATGGATTTTGAGAATCTTGACACGTTCATGTTTGAATTTTTTGTAGTCTACAAGACATATGATTATACCTCTCATGAGAAGAAGCTCAAATTGTTTCCTTCTACCCTTAAGGATGTAGCCTTGTCTTGGTTCGTGAGTTTAGAAGGAGGCAACATTACTGCATGGGACTATATGCAACAAGCATTCAACACCAACTACAAGGACTATTATAGAGTTATGGACACAAAAGAATAAATTTTCATAAAGACCTAAGGTCCAAACGAATCACTAGAATACTTTGAAGAGAGATTACAATTGAGTTATAGGAGGGCCAACTGCACCCTTGATCTAGAATCAATGAAGCTATTTTTTCTTTGGGGGGTCAATGAATAGTTTATGGATACCCTCAATATGTTTTCCAATGGAGACATTTTCTAACTCAACTATGAAGACATTAAAATAGTGTTCAAAAACCACTGAAGAGCTACAAGAAAGAGAGGTAGATCCATCCAACATTTGATAAGTCCTTCATGTTCTACTTCGTTCATTAATAAAGAAATAGGAGGTATGTTAAATGATTTTTAAAATGAGATCTTACATACTTTTTACCTCCATATAGACACATTTCAGACAAAGAAAAAATAAGAGTAGGCAGAAAGGGCATTGGCCATATTCTGCCCTACATGCACTGAGAGGCACCTTACAAATGAGTTTCCATTAAATGTTATAAAAAAATTTCTTTTATGTGAAGAGAACCATTCAAATAGAAAGTGTCAATATCTTCCAAGTTTGAAAGCAATGTATCAAGGAGTATAAGGAAGCATGGATTAGCTTTTCTTCACCAACCAAAGGAAGCCACAAGGCCCAAGGTCATGTAGAAAGGTATAAATTATCCTTCTTCTTTCAATACAAGTCATAATGCACCTTTTAGTCTTGGAATCCACCTAAAAACTCACCATGGCCCATTCCTACTCCTTGGCCACATCCTCCTCAAGTTATCATTCCCCCTTTTCAGCCATACCAACACTAGCCTCCTCAATAGGGTAATCCATCACAAAGATGGAGGCCTCCAGAAACCAAACCACTTACCTTAGTGCATCCTCCTCCTCAACCACAACTACCCTAAAACAATACACCTAAGCAAACACAAATTCCTACTCAACCAAATATGAACTCCTACAATAAGTAAGTCGAAAAACTCTACAATTGAGAGACATATTATCCTACCTATGTTCTATAAATCAAATAAATTAACCTCGGGTCTAGGAAGGTACTCCCTCATTCTCATCGACCTTCTCTAAAAATAAATATGGAAGAAGAGAAGGAATAAAGTACTCCTCAAGCCAATAAGCCACCCTACCCTGAAAGGTTGATGCATCCTAAACCACACACCCCAGAAGAATCTAAAATTTTGGGAGAACTAAAAAAATTGTGTCAAATTTCCTCTCCTACAGGCCATCAAAGATGTTCCCATATATAAAAAATTCATCATAAGATATTGTCTTAGGAGGCCCAAAAGGAAGAGTAAATATGATCCCACTATCAATTTCATTGGGCAATTGGTAGATCTAATGCTTGGGAAGGTCATCAGCCCTAAGTATTTTGAGGCTTGGCAGCCCAATAGTGGATGTACACATAAACAACATTATAGTCCCAAATACCCTCTTTGACTTACAGGTTGCAAATAATGTCATGACCATAGAAACCATGCTCAATTTTAACCTCCAGGGATCCTTAACAAAAACCACCACTATGTTTCAATTTGCATACAAATCCACAGTAGCACCCAAGGGTGTCATTGAGGATTCCATGGTTTTCATTGAATCCTGGGATTACCCATTGATTTTATTGTTCTCCAGTTGAAAACCAAGTTCAATGGCTACCATATTATCCAAATAATACTTTGGTTAGCTATTGATGATGTCTATATCAGTTGTAGCACTAGAAACATGGAAATTACAAATGGGAAATTAACAAACAACTTGTACTATATCCCCCTGCCTAACCCCTTGTTGAGCACGACTTTACTATGTGGGTATAAGAGGAAGAAGAAGAGGAAATATATCAATTATTATCCAACCCCTTTTGTACATTAGAATCCATTATTGGTATCAGGCAACTGGATGAAGACAATCTGATTGACAATTTTATGAAAAATAAGTATCATGTTTCCATGAAAATCAATGGTCTAAAAGAGGAACCTTTAGGACAATTTGAAGGAAACTCTTAGGCATAATTAAGCCTGCTAGGTATGATCAAAATAATGTCAAAATTATATAAATAAACCCCTCTAGAACTTTTAAAATCAACCATTTTCTTTCATTTGATCAAGAAGAACAATTGCTCACTATTTTAAAGCAGAATCTTGATACCTTTGCTTGGGATTACAAAGAGATGAAAGTATTTCATCCCTTTGTTTGTACTCATCATATAAACATCAAAGAAAACCATAAACCTATTATCCAACCTCAGAGAATAATTAACCCTACATTAAATAACATTGTAAAAGAAGAATTACATAAATTATTAGATGCAAGTTTTATCTATCCTATTTCAAACAATGAGTGGGTTTCACCTTTAGTAATTGTGCCCAAGAAGAATGGGAAATGGAGAGTTTTCATTGATTACAGAGAAATTAATAAATCCACTAAGAAAGATCACTTTAATTTACCTTTTATTGACCAATTTTTGGATGCTCTTGTAGGAAAGAATTTATTTTCATATCTGGATGGGTTCAACGGATACAACCAAATCCAAATAAGTCTTGAAGATCAAGATAAGACTACTTTCACTTTCCCATGACATATTTTTTCCTATAGGGTCATTCCATTTAGCTTGTGTAATGCCTTTTCCACCTTCTAGAGAGTGGTATTGGTATTTGTTTTGATCTTGTACATGATTCAGTTGAGACTTATATGGATGACCTCACTTCTTATGGAGATGATTTCCAAGAATCCCTCTCTAACCTATGCAAAGTTTTTAAAATATGCATAAAAATGAATCCCTCTTTAAGCCCTGAAAATTACCCTTTTTTTTATGAATGCGGAAATTTCTCTAGGCCACTTCTTCTCTAAGGAAGGAATTTAGGTTGACCCTAATAAAATTGAAAATATTAGAAAGGTTCTTGTCCCACAAAGACTGAAAGATATTAGGAGCTTTTTTAGGACTAGCTAGATACTATAGGAGATTTATTAAATATTTAAGTAAACTTGCTTCACCTTTGTTTGATTTATTGAAAAAACACTAAGATTTCACTTCTCCTTTTCTCTGCGTTGGGTCACTTACCTGAGTCTTTCTACCCGCTTTCAGACTTTATTCTATTATCAAGGTGTTTCACTGGCTTTACGTTATAATCATCCTTTCTTCCTCCGATGTGATTTAACACAAGAAATGCCTTACCTCAAAATTTGAAAACCTTTGGAGTTCACTTTTGAAACCACATTGCATCCACCCGAAAATCACAAATCGGGTATTTTGTTATGAAATATGGGAGGTAAGTGTTAAAAATTGCGATGTGCGAAGTGCGACGGTAGGAAGGTGATGTGGCAAGTGGAGGTGGGGCCAATCGCAAATCGCAATCAACAGTATAAAACTTTACCGCACTTCACACTTCGGCGATCATAACATATTCCTTTAGTGTCTGATGCTGGGTAAAACCTTTAACAAATCACAGTTTATACAATGTGCTAACCAAACACATGCATACCTTAGAAAATGCTTTATATATGTTTTATTTTCCAATCAAATATATATATGAATTCAAAACCATATAAAGTGTACCCGTTTCATAAAATTTAAAACATTCATCGAAATAATAAAACACAGTCAACTATTTGACCAATTGAAACTCCATCCTTCATACATCACCAACCAAGAAATTGTCCTCCTCGAATCCAACGATCATCGCATCCCAATGTAAACAACTCTTTGATATGATGGTGATCGCGCTAGAACTCACCCGATCTTTAACGTTTTCAAGGGCACACGATATAAGTGGTTTTAGGCATGCACGTGTCGCTTACTAAGGTGTAGAGCATGGACTCCAAAAATCACTGCCCACTACTCATAAGTTGTGCGATGAATCTATTGAGGGTTTACAAAATCACTTCAACATTAAAACTCAATTTCTTGCGTGGAATGAGATTCGGGTATGCACCAGTTTGACTCTTCAGGTGAATCAATCATAACGAAATCAAACACACTCATTCTATAGTGAATCCACAAGGTATTCACGATTAATACAGTTATAAGCTTTCACTGTTTAATACAATCACAACCACAGAAAATGAATTTTCAATGCCACATATATAAAACCCGATCTCTAATGATTTCAATAAAAATCCCACTCGAAAACACAGATAATACATTACACTTCAATCAATTTCTATTAAAAATGAAAGTTATAGAGTCTTGCCCTCTCTAGCTTAATAAACCAGTCTTTGACCTCTATCTTCCCCTATTCTCGAAAACTCTATCTATATCTCTATCTTTTTTTCTTTTTTTTATCTCACTTATTCATTATCTATAGATATCATTACATTTCTGGTTCCTTATTTTATGGATCAAATCTAACAGTGTAACAACTCGATCTTTATTTTTATCATTCTAATCCCTATTTTGAAGCCTTACTACACACCTATGCTTATTCTGATCATAATACAACTGTATAATCTATTACAAATTTTAATTAAATACAGATTCGATAGATCCAACCCTCTCGTTAAATTTAGGTCTGACCACTTAAGAAATGACATTTTCCTCATATTAGCCACAACATGTGAAAATCCATTCACATTGGTGGCTAAGTCAGGATGTTCCTGCATCAGACTCCCGGGGAAGAAAAAAATCATTTATCAAACTTTCAGGATTTACTCCATACTTTTGTAACTCAGTTGTTGTTACCCAAATGGCATCCTCCAGTGGTTGTCCCTTCCATTTGACTAAATATTGAAAATAAATCTGTCCTCTGGTCTTTTTGGATACTCTTTTCTCTAGAACAGCTTCTACCTCTTTTTTTACATTCTTTGGCATCTCGTCTTTCCAATTTAAAGTCTGACTTTATTTTGTTGTAGAATCTTCTTGTAGCTCCTCCTCTGTTCCTCTGTATGGGTACAAATCTGCAATATTAAAAATGGGTGATATTCCAATCCCTTCTGGAAATTCTATTTCATATGCATTTGAAGAAAATTTCCTTAAAATTGTACATGGTCCTATCTTCTTCATCTTTAACTTATTATAAGTTTTAACAGGAAATCTTTCTTTTCTCAAATAAACCATGACTAGATCTTCTACTTGGAATTCCTTCTCTTTTCTTTTCATATCAACTCTTTGTTTGTATTTTCCACTACTTTTCTGCAAATTTTTTTTAACATCTTCCTGTAGTTGTTGCATCTGCTCTACAAATTCTTCAGCTTTTGCACTTCTTACCTCTTGTTTGCCCAAATTTCTAGGCTCATACACACCTCTTGGATTCATTCCAAAAACAATCTGGAATGGACTCATCCCGGTACTCCGATTTGGAGTGTCATTATAAGCAAATTCAGCCTGAGCAAATGCTAAATCCCACTGTTTAGGATTTTTATACACTAAACTCCTCAATATTTTTCCCAAGCTTCTATTTACTACCTCTATCTGCCCATCTGTTTGAGGGTGATATGCGAAACTGAAACTAAGGTTGGTGCCTAGTTTCTTCCAAAGAGTTCTCCAGAAATGCCCAACAAATTTTGTATCCTTGGCAGACACAATATTTATAGGCAATCCATGTAACCTTACAACTTCTGAAAAAAACAGATTAGCAATATGCATTGCATCACTAGTCTTTTTACAAGCAATGAAATGAACCATTTTAGAAAACCTATCCACCACAGCATAGATGGAATCATTTCCTCTTTGATTCTTTGGCAAACCCAAAACAAAATCCATATTAACTGCATCCCATGGTTTGTTTGGTATTGATAATGGCTGGTACAATCCTGTGTTTTGACTTCTCCCCTTAGCATGCTGACAGATCTTGCACTTCTCAACAAATTTCTTAACATAATTTTGCATCTTTGGCCAGTAATAAAAAGCATTCACCTGAACAAAAGTCTTGTCTTGTCCGAAGTGTTCATAAAATCCTCCATTGTGTTTCTCTTTGATTATGTTTTCCCTCATGGAACATTTAGGAATACATAATTTGTTGTTTTTGAATAACAAACCACCTTGGATAAGGTAATCCAACCACTGGCTTCTGTTATGAACTGTTGGATTTTGTATAGCTGCATAAATGTCTTTGAATTCTGCATCATCTTTATACATATCAACCATTCCTTCAAATCCCACAACACCAACTTTTAATTCTTGCACATTAAAATTTACCTTGCTCAAAGCATCAACAACTTTGTTCAACTTACCACTTGTATATTTAATTACAAAGGTAAAAATCTGTAAAAAATCTACCCACTTGGCATGTTTCTAATTCAATTTTGGCTGGTTATTTATGAACTGTAATGCATAATTGTCAAAATACAATACAAAATCTTTAGGCAATAAATAATGTCTCCATTTTTTTAAAGCTTGCACAATATCATAAAATTATTTATCATAAGAGGAATATTTCTTCTTAGCTTCATTCAATTTCTCATTGAAATATGCTATTGGTCTCTGTTCCTGACTTAATACTGCTCCAATTGCAACTCCACTAGCATCAATTTCAACTTGAAAAAATCTGTCAAAATCAGGCAAAGCTAAAACTGGTTTCTCTGTAATTTTCTTCTTCAGTAACTTAAAATTTCGGTCTGCTGCTTCTGTCCACTTAAATGGTTGATTTGTCTCTTTAATTGTTTCAATAATTGGTGCACAAATCTGACTAAAAATTCTGATAAATTTTCTATAAAAACTTGCAAGACCGTGAAAACTTCTTACCTCAAATATGTTTCTGGGAGTTGGCTAATTCCAAATGGCTTGGAATTTCTCTGGATCCATTTTCAGACCTTCTTTAGAAACTACAAACCCCAAATAAATTAACTCTTCTTTCATAAAACTGCATTTCTTCATATTTATTAAAAATTTCTCTTTTTGCAAAGTTTTCAGAACCAATTTTAAATGTTCCAGATTCTCTTCTTTACTTAGACTAAAAATTAAGATATCATCAAGATAAACAATTACAAATTTGCCTGCATATTCTTTCAATACTTCATTCATCAATCTCATGAATGTGCTGGGTGCATTAGTGAGTCCAAAAGACATCACTAACCACTCATACAATCCACTATTTGTTTTAAACGCAATCTTCCATTCATCCCCTTCTCTGATTCTTATCTGATGATAACCACTCTTCAAATCTATCTTAGTAAAATTTCTTGATCCGCTCAAACAATCCATTAAATCATCCATTCGTGGTAAAGGAAAACGATACATGATGGTGATTTTATTTATAGCTCTGGAATCTATGCACATACACCATTCTCCTCCTTTCTGTGGACTGAGTACTATTGGTGCAGCACATGGACTAAGGCTTTCTCTTACCAACCCTTTATCCATCAACTCCTGCACTTGTCTCCCAACTTCTGCATTTTCTTGAGGTGTTAATCTATAGGCTACTTTATTTGGTAAACTTGCTCCAGGTATTAGATCAATGTGATGGATAATACTTCTGATTGGTGGTAATGCATTTGGCAACTCATCTACAATAATATCAGCAAAATCATCCAACAAAGTTTTTATTTCTTTAGATAAATCATCTAAGTTTGTGGAAGTAAAAATTACCTTAGGTTTCCCTATGATAGCAAAATTAATTTCTTCGTCTTTTTTTATTTCTTGCAACAGCTCTTTTCCACTCATCAGCATAACATTATTTCCTGATGTTCCTTTGTCAGTTTCATCCTTCAATGGTAGCAATATGTGTTTGTTTCCATCGTTCTCCAAATTATAATTGTTTCTTCTACCATCATGTATGGCTTTTTGATCAAACTGCCAAGGTCTTCCCAACAATATGTGACATACATCCATTGGCATTACATCACATAATATAACATCCTTGTAAGTGCCTATATGGATCTCTACCTTACATTAATCTGTCACAATAATATGATGGCCTTTTTGCAACCATGATACCTTATAAGGAGTAGGGTGTAATGTCTTTTCTAATCCCAACTTGTCTACCATTTTTGTAGAAACAAGATTGTCAGTACTGCCACTGTCAATTACCACTTTACAAAATTTACCTTTAGACTTGCATATTGTCCTGAATAGATTCTTTCTCTAAGTTGGCTCTTCTACTTCCTTTTCTGTTTTAAGCAATACCCTCTTCAATAACAAGGATTCCCCTGCTTCGGGTGGTTCTTCTTTCCCTTTATCCTGAGGAATTTCCTCCTTTGTTTCAGCAACATTTACATTCCTCTGAGTTGTTGTTTTATTATGAGGGCAGTCCCATGACCCATGTCCCCATTCACCACATGTATAGCACCAAATTTCTCTTCCTCGACCTCTACATCTGGGTACAAACCTTCCTCGACCAGACTCTCCACTTTGTGGTGGTCTACTACTTGAGCCTCCTGCTTCATTCTGGGAGTGCTGAAATCGGGGTTTAAATGCTCCTCTACCTCTCACAAGACTCTTACCTCAGTTCTTCTGGTTTTTCTTCCTCTGTATCTTCTCTTCTGCTTTCAAGGCTGCCTGATAAGCATCCTCAATTGACTTTAGATTTAGTAAACTGATTTCATCCTGAATATCATACCTCAGACCATTTATATATCTGGCTACTTTCTCCACATCATCCTCTACACGCCTAGCTTTAATATTCAATTTATAGAACTCCTTTGTATATTCTTTCACTGTCATTCCTTTTTGCTTCAAATTTTGCAATTTCTTAAGAATATTTAATTGATAGTCCTTGGGCATGAATTTACCTTTTAATTTGCTCACCATCTTGTCCCACTGTATGATTCTAGGTTTTCCTTTTCTCTGTCTGGATAGGTGTAATTCTTCCCACCAAATAGCTGCATGGCCTTTTAATCTGGTAGTTGCAATCTTCACTTTCCTTTTGTCTTCAACTTCTCAAAGTCAAAGTACGTATCTAATGAACTGATCCAGTCCATTAATGCTTCTACATTGATATTTCCCTCATACATAGGGATATCCACCTTTGGTCTTCCAGTTGCCTTTACTAACATCTTCAACACCTTAGGAGCTTCATTCCCTTGTTCTTCTTCTTCTTCAAATGATTCCTCAGCATCACTGGTGCCTCCTTCATCAGGTGCTCGTCTCTGGGCTATTTCCATAGCTTCCATCCATGTTCAAAGATTTCGTACCTCTTCCAGTAGAACTGCATTTGTTGCAGGTTGTCCCCGGCCTATTCCTATGCCTTTTCTTGGTGGCATTTTCAAAACAACACAATCTGCAAACCTTAGCTCTGATACCAAATGATGCCGGGTAAAAACTTTAACAAACCACAGTTTATACAATGTGCTAACCAAACACATGCATACCTTAGAAAATGCTTTATATATGTTTTATTTTCCATGAAATATATATATGAATTCAAAACCATATAAAGTGTGCCCTTTTCATAAAATTTGAAACATTCATCGAAATAATAAAACACAGTCAACTATTTGACCAATTGAAACTTCGTCCTTCATACGTCACCAACCAAGAAACTGTCCTCCTTGAATCCAATGGTCATCGCATCCCAATGTAAATAACTCTTTGATCTGACAGTGATCACACTCGAACTCACCCAATCTTTAACGTTTTGAAGGGCATACGATATAAGTGTTTTTAGGCATGCATGTGTCGCTTACTAAGGTGTATCACATGGACTCCACAAATTACCGCCCACTACTCATAAGCTATGCGATGAATCCATTCAGGGTTTCCAAAACCACTTCAACATTAAAACTTTATTTCTTGCTTGGAATGAGATTTGGATATGCATCGGTTTGACTCTTTAGGTGAATCAATCATAACGAAATCAAACACACTCATTCTATAGTAAATCCACAAGGTATTCACGATTAATACAGTTACAAGCTTTCATTGTTTAATACAATCACAACCACAGAAAGCGAATTTTCAATGCCACATATATAAAACTTGATCTCTAATGATTTCAATAAAAATCCCACTCAAAAACACATATAATACATCACACTTCAATAAATTTCTATTAAAAATGAAATTTATAGAGTCTCGCCCTCTCTGGCTTAATAAAATAGTCTTTGACCTCTATCTTCCTCTGTTCTTGAAAACTCTATGTATATATCTCTCTCTCTCTCTCTTTTTATCTCACTTCCTCGCTATCTATATATATCATTACATTTCTGGTTCCTTCTTTTATGGATCAAATCTAACAGTGTAACAACTCAATCTTTATTTTTATCATTCTAATCCCTATTATTAAGCTTTACTGCACACCTATGCTTATTCTAATCATAATACAATTGTATAATCTATTAAAAATTTTAATTAAATACAGATTTGAGAGATCCAACCCTCTCGTTAAATTTAGGTCTGACCACTAAGAAATGACATTTTCCTCATATTAGCCACAACATGTGAAAATCCATTCACATTGATGGCTAAGTCTGGATGCTCCTGCATCAACACCTTTCCTCCTGACCTTTCGATGTGCTATATGTGATCACATCGCAATATCTCAAGTTTAACCATATTTCAAACTTGTAACCTTTACCGAATGCGATATGCGATATGATCTTCGTCATCCATCTCTCTGTTTCAGTTCTGCACTTTGATCCTCACTATCTGTTTTTCCCTTTGCGCCTCTCCCAAAACTCTTAAGTTTCTAAGTGAAATACGTCATTTCTCTGATTGCAGGAAATTAGTCTGTTTTTCTTTATGGTGTAACCCTCCTAAGCTTATCCAGTGTTCAGTCGCGCTAATCTCTCTTGAGCTTGCAAATGAGCCCGACTTGACCCTTTTTGCGCGATTTTCTTCTTTGTTGCTCCTTTGGCTTAGATTGTGCTTCCAATCTTGTTGTTGCTTCCCTGACTTTGGTTCCAGTGCACATGTGATGATGAATCCTTGTTACGCTTGTGGTTATCCTTTTGAGTATATTGCAGGTCTTCTTGACATTCTAAAAATTGTTCCTCAACAACCTTGAATTTCTCAGGACCTCTCTTGACTTTTAGTTGAGTCAAATTATGCTACAACATCTGGCTCCAATTAGGGACAGCACTTTTGGTAGCAAAGTGCTGAGAACTTGTAGATCAGTAACCTTAATTGGGCATGGAGTCAAAGAGAACTTGTAGATCAGTAGCCTTTATTGGGCATGGAGTCGAACAACACTTGTAGAATAGTAGTCGTTATTGGGCATGGAGTCAATCCCAAATGTGAGTTGATCCAGTATGAAATCCTCTCGAAACCTGCTACACTTTGGACTTCTTCCTTTATTCTTAAGTTGAAAATATCGAACTAGAAATACTACAATTGAAAAATTCTCAACTTCTGAGCTTATTTATGCATAACTCCTACATGTGCATTTATGCCTGAACTTAATCAGGTGAAGTCAGCCTTCCAATGGTACCAACCCAACATCTGCATGTTAGACCTAATGCCTTCATACTGTTGAAATTTGAAGATCACAATAGGGAGGTACCATGAAATTTTTCCAGATACAAATATTTGCACATACCTTTGTACAAATGCTTGTTGCTGACAAAAGAAATTTTTCATATAATCCGCTACTGGATCATAGAACTGATGAGACCAATTTTATGTTGCCTCTTTTTCTTGAACATCTTGTTGATGTAGACTTCTTTGAACATGACAAATTCCTTCACTGCTTGACTCCTCAATTTGAGGTTGTATGTGAGAATATTGATTGTTGTTTTCTGATGATAACCATTTAGGTCGGAAAGAGCAATCTAAGGTTTGTCCCTCATAATGTTGATGTTCTTCGTATAATGCCAACTCTTGACAAAAACCTTCAATAATTGTAACGAAACATTCATCTCTCCTCTCAAATAAAGTTGCATCAAGATCAATAATACAATCGAAGGAAAAATCTTATTTCTCCAATTAAGAATGTACATTTTGGGACTTATAATCTTCTGAGGATATAAAGCAAGAAACAATCTTCTTGACATGTAAGGGAAATAGATCATCAAATTGATAGTGAAAAATAAAACTTCCTTTAAAAGATTCAAACTCTGATACCTATATTTTCCATGGTGCTTTCTCATTTCCTTGCCCGCAAAATTCCTCATCTAATGAAACCTTCATCAGTGGAGTCACCAGGTGAATAATACACAACCAAATTTGTACCTAAATCTTGTTCACCATCAAGAAATAGATTTCAATACCCAGGGAAAAATAACTTGGTTTCTTCATCCCAGGCCACAACGCCAAAAAATCTTGTTTCTTAAGAAACAATCCCTTGGTTGTGAAAGGAATCAGTGCTTAAGACATTTTAAAAGTATGTCACAAAAATGATTTTATCATGAGGTCTTTGTTCTATCCCTATGGAGACTAGTTTTCTAAAACCATTAATGGTCTGGAATAATAAAATATTTAATAATTCCATTCACTGCTGATATTTGAATGAAAAGAAGAAATGCAGGGGAAACTCAAAGTAATATGCTCTAAATGCAGAATCTACCACTTTTATGTTTCAGAGGAAATTCATGGAGAGAGAGGAAACTCAAAATAATATGTTGGACAAACAGAATATATTACTTTAAAGTTTCATGAGGAGTTTGTGAAGAGAGTGGAAACTCAAAATAATATATTGTAAACACCGAATCTATTACTTTTAATTTTCAGAGAGAATTTGTGAAGGGATAAGAGATGGAGAGAAGGATCGCAAATTAAGGTTATTTAACTCTTACTCACGGATGTAATTAAGAGACTAGCTGCTACATTACTTCACTTCAATCAAAGAAGAAGGGACACAAAATGGCACAAGAAACACGAATCACCATCAACAGTTGTAGGAAACTTATTGCTTATTTCATTACCCATCAGAAAAAGAAGTAGAAAATGTAATCCCCAAGAGGTCCAAAAATTAGGTCCCCCTTTCTCTCTCTTTCTCTCCTCCTTAAATGCAAACAAAAGAAATTTGTAACTACTCGAGCTTCTTGAAACTCCTAGACTACCCAAAACTGTTAAACTACTTATTAAATTTCAATCGAGGACACCATGTTAGCTTCAATCTTAGCAAAGAAAACAAAATAACACTTGGAATATAATCCTTTTGTTGAATCTGATTTGTTGTCGGTGTGTCTCCTTCCGTTTTCAGCTGTGATGTCCTAACAGTCTGCATAAACGCATCTTCACTCGACTCTGCCCATGGTTTTGTGTTTCGAACGTTGTCATCATGTCACCTAACTCGACTCTACCTCTTCTGCTAGTGCCTGCTCTATTCTGTCTTCTCTTATCCTTTGCTCTGCGTCGAGTCACTCACCCGATTCTTTCTGCCCGCTTTCAGACTTTCTTCCATTATCAAGGTGTTTCACCGGCTTTACGTTATAATCATCCTTTCTTCCTCCAATGTGATTTAACACAAGAAATGCCTTACCTTCAAATTTGAAAACCTTCGGAGTTCACTTTTGAAACCACATCGCATCCACCTACAAATCGCAAATCTATGAAAGACGGGAGGTAAGTGTTAAACATTGCGATGTGTGAAGTGTGACAGGCGGAAGGTGACATGGCAAGCAAAGGTCGGGTCAATCGCAAATTGAAATCTGTGGTATGAAACTTTACCACACTTTGCACTTTTGTGATCATAACATATTCCTTTAGCGCCTTTCCTCCTAACCTTGCGATGTGCAATATGCGATCACATTGCATCGCAATATCGCAAGTTTAACCATATTTCAAACTTGTAACCTTTACCGAATGTGATATGTGATATGATCTTCATCGTCCATCTCTCCATTTCAGTTTTGCGCTTTGATCCTAACCGTTTTTTTTTCTCTTTGCGTCTCTCCCAAAACTCTTAAGTTTCTAAGGGAAATATGCCATTTCTCTGCCTATAGGAAATTAGTGTGTTTTTCTCCGTAGTGTAACCCTCCTGAGCTTATCCAATGTTCTGTTGTGCTAGTCTCTCCTGAGCTTGCAAATGAGCCTGACTTGACCCTTGTTGCAAGCTTTTCTTCTTTACTACTCCTTTAGCTTAGATTGTGCTTCCAATGCTACTGCTACTTCCCTGACTTTGGTTCTAGTGCACATGTGATGAAGAATCCTCGTTGCACTTGTGGTTATCCTTTTGAGCATATTTCAAGTCTTCTTAACATTCTAATAACTGTTCCTCATCAACCTTGAATTGCTCAGGACCTCTCTTGACTTTTAACTGAGTTAAATTATGCTACAACAAGGTTTATGAAATCCTCTTAGAATTTCATCATGGACCCTATGGGGGCCAGTTTTCTATTAAGAGGACAACTTACAATATTCTTCAAGAAGGCTACTACTTGCCTACCCTTCGTCAAGATATTAGGAAGTACACTGCATGGTGTGATGAGTGTCAAAGGATGGGGAAGCCTACTCAGAGTGATGAGATTCTCTTACAACCTCAAGTGACTTTCAAGTCATTTTAGAAGTGAAAAATCAAGCACTATAATGAATCTTAACTAAGGTTGTTTGCAACAACAAGAGAGATTGGGAAAACAAGCTTATTGAGGTCACTTGGACCTACAACACTACTTGGAATAACACCATTGGATTTACCCCATTTGAGGTTGTATATAGTATGAAAGCTTTATTTTCCATTGAATTTGAGTATAATATGGAACGAAAACTTGAATTGAACATCACAAAATCTCAGGAAGAGAGATTGCATTAGTTTAATGCTCTTGATGAACTCGGTATATAATCTCTTACACACATTGTAGTGATTCAATTGCAAAGAAAAAATTGCATGAAAATCACATCAAGGATAGGACCTTCTAGGAGGGTGATAGGGCCCTCCTGTATGATTCTAATTTCAAATACTTTCAAAGGGAAACTCATGTCCAGATGTTTGGGTCCTTACCTAGTGGATAAATTCCATTATAATGGCTCAATTAATATCAAGACTATTGATGAAGAAAAAATATTGATTCTATTGAATGGTTACAGATTTAAGTTTTATAAGAATCCCCTCTCAAGGATTGAATTTACTAGTTCAATATGCAGAAAATTGAATCTGATTGAAGGCATCAAAACTCTCAATCCATTTAGTCCTTGATCAAGAAAGAATAGAGAGAAAAAAAAAAAAACATAAAAAGAAAATAAAAACCCTTGTTGAAAAACTCATTTGAGGTACCTAAGGCGGGGCCATAGGATAAAAACCTACCTAGGTAGCCAATGGGATCGAAGAAAGAAAAATTAAAATAAAAAGATCCACAAGTGAAAAATTCCCTTGATGCACCTGGTGTAGACGTACTTACACTAAAAACCTCAATGAGGCAGCCTATGGGCCTCATAATTAAATTATAAAAAATAATAAATAAATATGAAGAAACAAAAGGACATATATGTTTCATTTATTCTAACATGTGTTGCAGCTACAACAGAATTCTAGCAACCATTTAGGAGACCATCCTATTGTCCAAGCACTAAAATTCAAGGCCTTCAACCAACTTCTTGGCATCCATCTCACTCATTCTCTCATGTTTTCCAAGCATCCTCCATCATTTTCAAATCCCTTCTATCCATTTTAATCATTTTCCTAAAATGCTACTGGAAATTTCTTGTATTTATATAGGGAACTACTGAGCACAGAAAGAAGATGCAAAACTAAAATTTTCCATTTTTTGGCAAGAGAGAAGCCCATAACACCTACCCATTCCATCAGCCTTCAATTTTCTCATCATTGTTCCACTAACCACCCACCTAAATTCAAACTTCCACCTTGTTTTCACCTATCACCAACAGATAATTCCTATCCAATCACCACAAGAAACCTCCTCTTGAATTATCATAATTTTTGAAGGTCACAGTCAGAGGAAAATATGAGCATGAGGACGTTATGTGGCTGCTACAAGAAAACACACGGTCTTGTAGCAGCTTGTAGAAACCCTGCAGGCCCAAATTTTCAACATCAATACAAGGAGATTTGAATACCACCATACTCCATGATCTCAAAAGACAAGCCTTAGCAGCTATATGATGCCATGTAGGCTGCTATAAGACCCTTAATCATCCTAATCAGCAACACCAAGTCAACTACAATAATAATACTTTGATAGTTTGAACCAGAGAGGTAGCAGCAACAATAAAAACTCCAAAGCACCTCCAAAATATATGAGAGAAATATTGAAGCCTCTAGGTAGCACCAAAAACAACTTTAGGACCATCAAGGGAAGCTCTGACAGTCACATCAACAACCTCAACATCACCTGCAAAAACACACCCAGGGTAAGGCTCAAGTATGCAATACTCCCAACCTCTCTTACGAACTTATTTTAGCTTGAAAAAATTTATCAGTGTATGGAGGAAGAGCTTTTATGGGCAAAATTTAGTATATCAGTCTCGGTCATCTTTAGTAGCCTACTCCAGTCATCTTCAATATCACCCACATATGTGAAAGGAAAAAGAGAATGAGGGGATGATAAATCAAGGAGGTGGGCCAACATGCTTACTCATAATGAAGTGTGGTGTTTGACGTGGTAGGTGGGGGTCAACTCACAAAATGCGTTGAGCCCGTCACCTCAACCACTAACCACATAAGTCACCCCACCCTGAACCTAATCTTGCATGGAAATTATATTTTAATCCTAAAAGGAGCTCGCAAATGCTACAAGAGGATGACATAGACAAGATATTTCCTATGTAGGCCGCTACACGAAGGTATAAGGTCTGCAAACCAGTGCCACAGGAAACTCACATGATGCCACAAGAAGCTTGATTTTGGACATAATTGACATCCGTCCTCGAGGAGAAATTACATATACTCGTCATACTAGAAAGTGTATATATATATATATATATATATATATATATATATATATATATATATATATATATGACTTTCAATTATTTTATCTCTCAATATAAAGTTGATGTAAAATTAAGGTGAAAATTGAACTATTTATATTGGTCCATATTTTTTTAGTATCTTTTAATTTGTTAATATAAGTAGTATTTTATTATTTTTAAATGTAATGTTACATGATCACATCTCCCTCGTATGCAATAGGTTTGTTGCGATAATACATAAGTTTAATTATAAGTCATCTAATGAAACGTGGGGCAGTGGGAAAAATATAATAACATAAATAAAATACTTCAAGCTAGATCCTAAATTTACATCCACATTATATTATAATAATAATAAAGAGATATGTAATTCCTTCATTAGTTAATATGGAGTTAAAAATAATATAATCTATATTACATTATATGTTTAAATGACATGTAATAGTTAAAACAAAAATATACTAATAAAGAAAAATTATTTTACTATTATAGTGCTATATCAAGTTTATATAAAGAAAAACAAAGTAATTTAAATCTAATATATATATATATATATATGTTTTCACTTTTCATGGTAAAGGATATGTGTAATTTTTTGCATTTTTAATATGAAGTTAATATTGTGTGTGTGTGTGTGTGTGCCGAGAAAATTCTTATTCCATTAATAGGTTCTTGGAGATTTGTAATTCATTCATTTTTTAATATGGAGTTGATATGTAAGACACACACACACACACACACATATATCTAAAGAGAGAGATTTAGATTACTTTGTATTTTTTTATAAACTTGATATAAAATTATGTTATTTAATATGGACATTGAAATATTTATTTATGGCTAATAGTAAAATATTTTTTCATTATATATATATATTACATGCCATTTAAACATATAATGAATTACATATCATGTAATATACATTATATTATTTTTAACTCTATATTAAACGGTGAAGGAATTAAATATCTCATTATTATTATTATTATTATTATTATATAAAGTGGATGTAAAATTAAGATCTAAATTGAAGTAATTTATTTATTTTATTATATTTTTCTCATTACCCCATGTTTCATTAGACAACTTATCATTAAACATATTTATTATGATAATGAACTTGTTGCATATGAGGGAGATATGGTTATGTAACATTACATTTAAAAATATTAAAATAATACTTCTATTAACAAACTAAAATATAGTAATAACAAAAAAAATTAATATGGATCCCATATATATATATATATATATATTGTCAGGTCAAGAGGTAAATTCACAAATTGAATTGAGTTTTGCATTAAGATGGAACATGGAAATATACATGGAGAGGGAGACTATTGGGTTTCATCTCCCAAAGTCTCTTCATCTTCCAATTATCTTTATTTTCTATTTACAATATTTGCATGTATTTACATAATCCCAAAGATTAGGTGTCAACATTCCCCCCCTTAATCTTAAGGGACGTTGGTGAGTCCAAGAATAATTCTGAATCTTTCAAAATTTTCTCTTCCAAACACTTTGGGGAAGATGTCTGCAATCTGCTCATTTGTGGAACAATGGCATAGGTGGATTGTCTTGGCCTCAACATGATGTTGAATTATTGAGAATTTGGAGGGCTTAGGATTAATACAAATTCTCTTCTTGATAATTACTTGTGAGCTTTCTTATGTATCTTATGTATTCTCTTCGTTAATATTTAATCAAGTCAATTATCAAAATGCATAGAACACAAATGTTTAATCAGAATTAACACTTTTATTGTAGGAAGGTAAATCTACCCATCAGATCTGGATTTTAGCACTTCACATTGACATTCAAACCTTAGACCCTCAAACTTCGCTTTTACCTTCAGACCTTAGAACTTTATACTTCATTTTTACCTACAGATTTGCATTTGTTCTTTCAATTTGTACTCCTGTACCTTCCACCATTTATACTCTTGAATCTACACCATAGTCCTTCCTTTAGATCTGCACTTTTCAACTGCTATATAAACTTAGACAGATCTGCATTTACTTTTCCTTTTTCAACATTGTCCAATCTCATACTAATCCGCAATTCTTAACACTGACATCTTGACCGAAAATCTCAGACATGTCTCAATTCTGTTCTCTGTAATTTATGCGACGTTTTCTAGCCTATTTATAGTTATTCGACCCTATAATTAGCCGACCTATTTAGTGAACTGTTGGGACATAATTTGAGCCGACCTTTCCAGCATTTTTCAAGCTGACTTTACAAGGTTTATCTCCAACATCTTGTCCACTGTTTATAGGTTGTTTTGAGGAGATATTCCAATGTTGATCTTGAGCACCATATTTGTTGAGAGCTTCTTTACAAGGTCTTAGAGCATATCCATCTGAACTGGATTCTTCATGATTTTGACACTTAATCCTATTTATACCTAGAAGACAAGAACCTAATAGACATCAAGAAGAAGTATATCAACATAATAAAATATTTCTCATGAAACCCATGAAGCAAGTACAAAAAAATACATTTTATTATCTTTGTCTCCTTATTTTCATATTTGCATAGTCAACATGAAGACTGACCTAGTTACATTTTACAGCACTCCCTCTTAACTAGGGAGGTAATTCATATAGTTACATAATCATTTTTAAACTCAAAGAATCTCATAAGAAAAATCAGATTGGTAATCGCATCTGTATAGCATCATATCAACCAGCATTGTACTAGTGCAAGGCCTTGACTAACAGCCCCATCTCTTCAACTAGACAATGGGCTTCAATGTTGGCGAGACACATGACTTATAGACACCTTCGTCATTGTCTCTCCAAGGTACATACTCCACCTGGGTGTTCCCAAATTATGACCTTCCTGGACTATTATTCTCTTGGGTAGCTAGCCCTCAAAGAATATCGGTCCCCGACTACTCTTATCTTAAATTCCCTATCGCATTCTCAAAGAGTATCGAATGCCATATGATTACCTAATCCTCCATTATGTCTTCCCAAGACCAGAATGATGTGTCTATCTCTCCCTCTCAACCAGGGAGGACCTGATTCCACAAGGGAATGTACTCATTCTTATACAAAGAATGTGCCTAAGCTCATCCTTAGGAATTACCAAGTTTCTTCCAAGTAAGAAACTTACCATCAGGCTCCCTCTTAACAAGGAACCTTCAACAGCAATGGTGAGACACCTAGTTGCTCATGATTCATGTTCTCGATGTCATGAATTTTGATATTGAGGAATCTACAACTTTAGCTTCATAGGGCACAGATCATCCATCACTTCCATCTTGAGTCATGTTAGCTATCAGAGTAATTCATCAGACTTCTTTTATCTGGTCCATTTTTATGCCATGTTGCTTTCCTTTGAATCATTTCCAAGGATCATACATCCTTTCTCATGATTGACGGCCCTGCACAAACCTATCCAGATAAACATATACATATGAACTTTTAGAACAAAAGTTACCTTAGTGATGATCTTTCACCATGACATCTTCCTATAGGTATCAACATCCTTCATACATATTGACACATCACCTAATGATATGTTTTGTCCAGAGTCTTCTTATTTACCAGACTTCTATTAGAGTCTACATATCCTCCCAGGGGATCTCCTAGTCACATCCTCTTGGCCTCTAAATGATACCTACCTCAAGACATGGTGGCATTTCATGATCTCTTCCTTTCTGCACTTTTTCCATTTCCAGGAACTTTCAACAACCACCTCATATACCATGAGGACATATTATGTTGATTTCATCTGTTCTTGCACTGAGAGATACTCTTTTATAATTCATACTTCTAAGTACATAATTTCATTACCTGCAACCATATAACATGACATCAAAGCATCCAATTTTAGCATATAAATATATACATACCTCATATTTTTTTCCCTTGAGTCATCCTGTAGCAATTTTTAGGAATGAATAGCTTCATTCCCTTGGCTTGTTTCATCAATATGTCATCACATCCTAGGAGTATGTTTCTATGATGACCCTTGCTCTTGATGACTACTTTCTTAAAGTTTGTCAAAGAGGTTTTCCCGGAGCAGACTCATTAGGAGTTATTGCCATGCTTAGATCAGGATGCTACATTGCTTCCTATCAGAACGCAATTCCTTATTCATAAGTTTTGCATGATTTTCCTTAAATCTTCTTTTTTATCTCTTATTTAGATTGTCCCTTTAGGACCATATTTCTTGTAATTTCCTCAACTTCCCTTTTTCTTTCTGCAAATGTTTGAGTCTTTTATCCTTCAATTTTTTTGCCCTTGATTTGTCTTTTTTCATCTAGTATAGAGACCACTAGTTGAATGAGGTAATTTTCTTGTCTATTTGTTACGTTGTCCATATTATCGTCTTTTCAAAATCTCACAATTGAGATCTTATGAAGATATCCCTTCATCCTTTGATACCTCAATTTTGTGTAAATCTGGTCTAAGTGACATAACCTTATTTATTGCATAGAATAGTTCTTTTAGCTTATCTTATATTCTCTTGATGTCTCCAATCCTTCATAAGATTTTCATGACTTTCTTCGAGGACTGTGACTATTCTCCTCATGCAAGGATTCTTGGTAACCCAACCAGCTTATATATCTCCCTATAAAAACAAAATCATGTTACCAAAATTGATTATAGAATAAAAGATACTTACTTGACAACTGAAGAGTCAGAATTCAGCTTGACTGCTTCAGTGGTGGCTGAGCAAAGATGTATTAGTGCTCTCCTTTTGGATGATCTTCTTCTAGAAGGAAAAGGTTTTTCTTCACTAAAGGCGATTGCTTCAATTATGGAGATAACATCTTTAGATCCAGCTTCCTTTTGTTGATGGATATTACTGCTTCTTTGGATGACCTTCTTCGGGAATAAAGAAGTGGTTCTTGTTTCAATGAGAGGAAACTTTTCATATAACCTTTGAATATGATGATAGTGCCTTTAGCCTCTTAGTCTTCAAGTCTTCAAGATACTTTGACTTTTCTCTGGAGGTAGCCTTTCTTCTTCAATGTAGATCCACCTAGACCTTATGGTACCAAGTCACCACTATAATACAGAGATTATCATATTACTGAGTATCACTTCATTGAGTTATTATGTTACTTTAATTTATGTTGTAAGACAACAAAACTACACTAGGAAATATTTGATGTGATATAGTGTTGAAACACTGAGGAGTTGTCACTGTGAGTTTGCTTGAGATTACAGTGTTTGCATCATGCAGCACTTGTAGCATACCAAAACAGCATATTATAATACCACTGAGCCATACAGTTATAACACAAAGTTATATTGTGATCATGAGCAGTTTGAACTGTAATTTTCCGAGACTGTGTTCCCTCCAGCTTGAGTTATCAAACCTATTTTAGTAATAAGTGTATGCATTCTCTTACTGCCAACTCACCCAAAGTTTCCAAGGATGTTCGAGCTCTGTGGAATGTACCTTGAGTGTCTATTAAATGCCCTTTATTTGATTTTAGCACCATAGCTCTGAAACCATGTTGAGAATTTGGAGGGCTTAGGATTAAGTACAAATTCTCTTCTTGTTAATTACTTGTGAGCTTGCTTGTGTATCTTATGTATTCTCTTCGTTAATATTTCATCAAGTCAAATATCAAAATGCACAGGACACAAATGTCTAATCAGAAGTAACATTTTTATTGTAGGAAGGCAAATCACATATTTACCTTCCTTACATTACACTTCAGATCTACATTTCAGCACTTCACATTGACCTTCAGACCTTAGACCTTCAGACTTCGCTTTTACCTTTAGACTTTAGACCTTTAGACTTCATTTTTACCTTCAGATATGCATTGTTTTTTTAATCTGTCCTCCTATACCTTCCGCCATTTATACTCTTGACTCTACAACAAATTCCGTCCTTTAGATCTGCACTTTTCAACTGCTATATAACCTTAGACAGATCTGCATTTCCTGTTCCTTTTTCAATGTTTTCCAATATCATACTAATTCGCAATTCTTATCACTGAGATCTTGACCAAAAATATCAGACATGTCTCAATTATGTTCTCTGTAATTTATGCAAAGTTTTCTGGCTTATTTATAGTTATTCGACCCTATAATTACCCGAGCTATTTAGTGAACTATTGGGACATAATTTGAGCCGACCTTTCCAGCATTTTTCAAGCCAACTTTATAAGGTTTATCTCCAGCATCTTGTTCATTGTTTATAGGTTGTTTTGAGGAGATTTTCCAATGCTGATCTTGAGCACCATATTTATTGAGAGCTTCTTTACAAGGTCTTGGAGCATATCCATCTGAATTGGATCCTTCATGATTTTAACACTTAATCCTATTTATACCTAGAAGAACAGAACCTAATAGACATCAAGAAGAAGTCTATCTACATAATAAAATCTTTCTCATGAAACCCATGGAGCAAGTACAACAAAATACATTTTATTATCTTTGTCTCCTTATTTTCATATTTACATAGTCAACATGAAGACCGACCTAGTTACATTTTACAACACGAATCAGAAGGTGTTTTGTATTTATGGGCTCTGTTCAATCATGGAACTTTGGGTTCTTGTCCAAATTTATTGCTAAAAAATTGTTTTCAATCAAAAGAGGAGTTGAATGCACTTGTTTCTCCTGCAAATCTTCCAAAATTTTATTGAGCCACACAATTTCCTTTGTTTCTTCAGTTGTTGCCATATATTCTACCTCAGTGTGGAATTTGTTGGAACTGATTGTTTGCGTAACCTCAAGGATACAACTCCTGATCCAAGACTCATAACATAACCTAAAGTAGATACCCTGATTTCTTTATCTCCATCGAAGGCTGAATCAGAGTATCCAATCAAGTTGAAGTTTCCAGCTTGTGTATACTTAATTCAAAAGTCTTGAGTTCCCTTTCAGTACTTTAGAACTCTTTTTGCAGCATACCAATCACCCTCACAAGGCTTTTGCATAAACCTCGAGAGGATTCCAACAAAAAACAAAATATTTGGTCTGGTAGTAGTCAGGTAGTTGAGACTTCCTATGAGTTGTTTATAATTTGTTGCATCCTCAAATTACTTTCCTTCAGTGGGTGTGAAATTTAAGTTATGTTCCATTGGATTAGTCAAAGGATTGCACTCATCCATGTCAAATATGTTCAACAGATCTCCAATGTACTTATTTGATCTGGATTTATGTAGGAATGCAACAAAATATAGAAATAACCATAAACATAGAAATACAGCAGAAATAAGGCTTCATTTCATTAATATCAAATCACAAGAATATGCTTACAAACATGATGGAAATAAAATAGCTAGGGTGTTGATAGAAAATCTCTGAGAAGAGATGTGGCGGCTACAGACCTCTGAACTGTGTTATAATGAGGCTTGAGGGCCTATTTATTATGGAGAAACAATGGAGAACTCTAAACGTCCAAAAACCAAACCCTAGGAGATGAAGCGCAAATACTATGGGCCTCGTTTGGGTAAATTGGTGTTTCAACTTCCCAGGTGTTAGGTCTCTGTAGTTTGCAAGATTGGAAAGAACAAAAACTGTAAAGCCTACATCAAAACCACTTTGGAATCCTAGGATCTAGCCCTCCTAGATTCAGAGAGGGATCTCTCTATATAAGTGTTTTCTAAAGATATGATCTTTGTGCTTTGTTTATGATATTAGGCTAGTTATGAAGTACAAGGGTTTTTGTTTGTTTTTGGTTGGGTGAGATATCATCAAAATGAAGGAATTCTTTTGAAGGGTGAAGGTATAAGCAGGTTGAAAGAATGGTTCGGCTGATAGGATAAATGAGAAACAGTATCAATCCATTGGGCTATGGAGTCACAAAAGGATTTAATTGCACAACAAGTTTCAAGTGTGGTATATGGGGAAAGTCATCTATATCAAAGGATATCTTTAGATTGAGTTATGGCATGAAACATCAAGAAGTGAGTGAAAGAATTAAACACATAAGAAAAACATAGGGAAATCTAAGATCAGGTAAGGACTTGTAACCTATCCTACTTTTGACATACTCTCAAAGGAAAAACAAAGAATAGCCTAAGATCAAGTAAAGACTTTTAACTTACCCTGCTTTCAGCATATTCTCAAGGGAAAACCTTTTAAAACAAAGAATAGCTTAAGATCAAATAAGGACTTTTAACCTAGTCTGCTTTCAACATATTCTCAAAGGAAAACAATTAAGATAAACATAAAAAGTAGCCTAAGATTAGGTAAGGACTTTGAACCTAGCCTTCTTTTGGCATACTCTTAGGGAAACTTTCAAAGACAATATCTCAAGTTATACTCAGGAAACATGGGCTCACCAACACTTCACTGGTTATACTCTATTGAATTATCTTCAAAAACACAATTAGAAGAAAACATAAAGTTAAATATTTATCAGTGAGATTTAGGGTACTTTACAGTAAATCCTAATCTATATTTGTTGTTCTTTATCAGAGAATAATGGACAGTATGAAAACATAAGTAAAATAACAATTACAGTAAGAAAAACATCACCATTGACATAGACCAGGATCCCATAAATCAACTTGTATATTTGATGTTCAAACCAGTTACAATCTTCAAGTCCAGTAGGTCTTTACAGCTTCAAACTTCTCATCTCAGCCTATGTTTCTTATATTACAAACAGAGCTTCAGTAGCCTCAAAAACTATTTACACTTGATAAGTATTCAAAACCCAACATAATAATGAACTCCTCATATGATATATATAGGTGAATTGAGGAGGTGGAGTGAAATATTCTGGTTTTAAGATTGGTTTCTATTTTGAGGAGCTGGTTGGTTTTCTTTGGATTGAGCTCTCTCATATATGCTCATCCTCTCCATCATTCTTTCCAATTTTGAGTCAGATGTGAAAGGTGTAGCTTCATCCTTATAAGATACCCTCTTCTCAGCCTTCATTCTAGCTCTCTTTTCAATCAGATTTGCTTCTACACCTAAGGCTCCCCTCTGCATATCTTCTAAAGTTAAGGAGTCCCTTTCTCTAAGCTGATAGGCCATTTCAGGGTCAAATCCTTCAGGGAACTTGGCCAAATCGAAGCCTTTTGGAGGTTTTAACTCTGGGGGCAATGCATTATAAACACTATTAAATCTAGTGCAATAATTTTGAGCACTTTCCCCAGGGTTTCTCGTGAGGTTGTTGTAATCTGAAAGTATTTGGAGAGGGTTCTTCCTCATTTCCCATTTGTTTATGAACGTTTGATGTAAATAAGGGAGATCATTTATACTATTAGGAGTTAAACCCTTAAACCATTTCTTGGCCTCTCCTCCTAGACTTTGGGCAAATATTCGCATCTTAATGCTCTCAACTTCTATTTCCATATAATCAAAGGCATCATTTACCTTGTCTACATGTTCTTGAGAAGTAATGGGTTCAATTCCGGTGAAATGGGGAATTTTGGACTGATAGTCCTGAGGTAAATTGGCTAAAGGTAAAGGAAGGACTAGAGGAGCATACCATGTTTCCATGATAGGAAGTTGTGGGATAAATGGGGGGTTTACAAGTGGAGGGTTTATGAAAGGAGGGGGAGGATGGAATGGAGTAGTTTGAACAGTGGGTGTATGGATAAAAAAAGTGCTTGGACCAGCAAGAGATTGTTGAGAAGATCAAGGATGAAAGAAACCAAAGTTATGAATGAAATGAAGGTCAGGTGGAGTGGTTTCTCTACTACTAGTACGTTCACCACTATGTTGGGGTGAGTGTGGTTACTCAAAGTCTATCTAATCTATATCACCAAGTGACCTAGTTCTGGATGGGTTTCTTAAGTCAACTTGTGTATCTTGCAGAGCTGAGAGATTTTCAGGGACAGAATTAGCTCTATGAATTGGTCTGACAGTAGTTGAAGTTTTGGATTTAGGATATTTCCTAAGGATAATTTCTGGAATATCAACTATCTCAAGAGGATTTGGGTCAGGATAGGCTCTAGTATAAATTCTTCTAGAAGCCACTATGTAGTGTTTCCAGACCTCAAATATGAGAAAAATTCAGCCAAGTATGACAGTCTTTTAAAGGCTAACTAATATTTTTTAGAGAAAACTCAATTCTCAAAGTCTTCTTAACTAAGTTTTCATGATGTTTGAAAGATAAAATGGTTTCCCAGTGGAGTCTTAGGAAAAACCAGTGGGGTCAGTAGGCCTACTAAATACCAATGGAGTCGCCAGGTGAAGGATTTTTACTTGTTGTCAAGGATTGGTTGTTGTTCACCATCAAAAATCAATAACAACCAGTCTTGGCGACACTTGATTCATTTTAGGAATAGGGGTTAGTTGAGTTGTGAAGTTATCTATTACTCAGTAATCTCCCCAGTATGGTCGCCACTCTATTAGGTCTCTATAGTTTGCAAGATTGGCAAGAACAAATGTTGCAGAGCCTACATCAAAACCATTTTGGAATCCTAGGATCTAGCCCTCCTGGATTCAGAGAGGGATCTCTCTATATAAGTGTTTTCTAAAGATATGATCTTTGTGCTTTGCTTATGATATTAGGCTAGTTACGAAGTACAAGGGTTTTTGTTTGTTTTTGGTTGGGTGAGAAATCATCAAAATGAAGGAAGTCTTTTGAAGGGTGAAGGTATAAGCAGGTTGAAAGAATGGTTCAGCTGATAGGATAAATGAGAAACAATATCAATCCATTGGACTATGGAGTCACAAAAGGATTTAATTGCACAACAAGTTTCAAGTGTGGTTTATGGGGCAATTCATCTATATCAAAGGATCTCTTTATATTGAGTTATGGCATGAAACATCAAGAAGTGAGTGAAAGAAATAAACACATAAGAAAAACAGAGGGAAATCTAAGATCAGGTAAGGACTTTGAACCTATCCTGCTTTTGACATACTCTCAAAGGAAAAAAAAAGAATATCCTAATATTAGGTAAAGACTTTTAACTTAGCCTGCTTTCAGCATATTCTCAAGGGAAAACATTTAAAACAAATAATAGCTTAAGATCGAATAAGGAATTTTAACCTACTATGCTTTCAGCATATTCTCAAAGGAAAACAATTAAGATAAACATAAAAAGTAGCCTAAGATCAGGTAAGGACTTTGAATCTAGCTTGCTTTTGGCATACTCTTAGGGAAAATTTCAAAGACAATATCTCAAGTTATACTCAGGAAACATGGGCTCACCAACACTTCACTAGTTATACTCTATTGAATTATCGTCAAAAACAAAATTAGAAGAAAACATAAATATATAGATTTATCAGTGAGATTTAGGGTACTTTACAATAAATCCTAATCTATATTTGTTGTTCTTTATTAGAGAATAGTGGACAGTATGAAAACATAAGTAAAATAACAATTACAGTAAGAAAAACATCACCATTGACATAGACCAGGATCCCATAAATTAGCTTGTATATTTGATGTTCAAACCAGTTACAATCTTCAAGTCCAGTAGGTCTTTACAGCGTCAAACTTCTCATCTCAGCCTATGTTTCTTCTATTACAAAAAGAGCTTCAGCAGCCTCAACAAATATTTACACTTGATAAGTATTCAAAACCCAACATAATAATGAACTCCTCATATGATATATATAGGTGAATTGAGGAGGTGGAGTGAAAGAAAGGGTTATTTGTTCAATTAATACAGAGTAAATGCTTCTCGGCCTTTGGGAGGCCTAAGGGGGAAGATATCAGAGGTTTTTAACTTTGTTTTAATTGATTTTACATTAACTTCATCAACATTAGTCAATTTCGTTGACTTTGGAGGCTTTTGGTAGGCTCAAAATTACTTTTGAGCTGTCTTTGGCAAATATCTCTGACTGTGCATTCAATTTGTATTCTTTTGAGAAAAATGAACTTTGTAGGTGGCATTTTGATCTCTGGAGGAGTAATTTCTTCGGTGATTTGGCATTTGAAGCATTCATTTGAGTGATTTGCCTTTTCCGTTGCTTTAAATACTGAGTTTAGGCCTTTGATTATGCTTTAAGGCCTTCTTTATCATCCTCGGGGCTTTTGTCTTTTTCTGCTAACTGTATTAACTTTTAATCATATTTATTCTTCAAACTGTGTCTT
Organism: Pinus albicaulis; assembly: GCA_034641835.2. Taxonomy (NCBI): domain Eukaryota; kingdom Viridiplantae; phylum Streptophyta; class Pinopsida; order Pinales; family Pinaceae; genus Pinus; species Pinus albicaulis. Next base: position 1,441,778,450 of record CM076579.1, read on the forward strand.
TAAAATTTATCCTTTGATCTTTTGTCTTCATTGTTTCTTCTTATTTTCTCAACTTGATGTACAGGTGGCTTACGCTAGAGGGTTTTGCTTGTATAATCAATATTCATGACGTATTGATTAAACTTGATAATCCAAACCTTTATGTCCTTTTCTGTATCAAATTTGGCCACAGAGGATCGTCATCCTCGGCCTTGTCCCTTTACTAGACTGTGGGATAGCTTTTACAGCTTATCCACCATTAAAACCTGCAGAAAAACAGAAACATATGACAAAAACCTGTGTTTTGGGGTTAAACTACTTCAGAGGGCTTGGCAGAGGGCGAAAGAGCAGTGCGGAAGGAGGAGAATGCATCAGGGTGGATTCCATGGAGGAAACCATGAAAAACGAGGTTCAAATCTACCTGTGGCGCAAAAAAATGGACAAGTGGTTTTGGAAAACCAGAGATATTTTTCATGCGGGATCAGAGCGGTAAGTGGTTTGGGGTTGAATGAACATGATACGGTTCTCTGCTTGACACGTATCCACGTAAAAACCACCTATTTCACGTCGAAATTGCGTGATCGACTTCATTGGTGAAATCAGCACGAAATTAGTTTGGGACCGTTAGATCTTCGGGCCGAAGATCTACGGTCGTGGATGAGCGCAAAGGTTGGAAAGTTGCGTGGTGGGTGGGGTGGTGGGACCGTGGTAACATAAGAAAAAAAATTTGGTAGTGGGAAGGCTTGAAGTCGGGTAAACATTGGTTTATAGTGATAAAGTGTAATAATCTGGGTAGGGGTGAAATACATAAGAAAAGGTGAAAGTGGGAGGGAGCGAAGGCGCTCAGTGGTGGGACCAGGAGGTGACGTCACCGCGGGGGGACTAGGTGTACGAAAGAGAAACTCAGGGGTGTGCCTCCGCATTGAATCTCAGACATAGATATGAGATTTCCCCCAGTCGTAAAATTAAACTGTGGGGGCACCGAGGAGTACGGACCACCACGGTTGGGTGCCTCCATAGTGATCCTAAGCAGTTGATTGGGAGGGAATGAACATTTGCGATTAACTCGGAGGGGAAAGCAATATGAGGGAAGGGAGGACCCACTTTAATTTATTTTTGGAGTTTGAGTCTTTATACAAATATTTTGGGGTTTCTAACATGGGAAAAGGTGTTTATAAGAGCGGCGGAAGGGATCAACAAGAGCCGTCGGATCAGGGAGATAGACGGTCCAGATTAAATCACATAGATCGGGGATTTAAAATAGTGGAAGAGGGGTCAGTGAGATGGTGAGAATGCGATGAAGCGAGGGTCATTGATCTAACACAGGATCAGCGGTCAGGATTTAACCGGCGGGGGAAGTCCATCAGAGGGGGAATCATTTGCAGGGAACTTGCGATGTGCTGATAGCCATTAGATCTTTTTGTGAACGGACGGCTCAAATCCGATCGACAGTTTAAAGGGTCCAGGACAAAGGAAGAGGAGATCGTCGATGGAGAGATGGTCGTTGGATCGGAATGAGATCAACAACTCAGGTTTAAAGTGGTAGATTGCATCGGTATTTCGCAAATAGGCGGGAAAAAAAAAAAAAAGCACGAACTTTTGAAAAATGCCGAAGTGCGATTGTGATGGGGGCTTAATACCTTAGCGCATGGTCGCGGCGTGAGGTTTCATGGCGAAAAAATGGAAGGGAGCTTAAGCCAAGGGGGCTTAAACCCTTATGTATAAAAAAGGTCGAAAATAGGCCAAAAAGGAGGGTTTTGAGCCTTTTTTAGGGGTTCCGTTAGGAAAAAGGGATGATTTAAACCATTTAAAATAAAAATAATAAAAAATAAAAAATTATAGGTTTAAAAGGGATTTTTGATAAAATGGAGGGTAAAAAATGGGTTTTTTCAAATGGAATGGAGGGTAAATGAGAGGAAAATGAGGGATATATAAAGGGGAAAAATGAGTGATATATGGGGGAATTTGGAGAAAATTATGAAGGTGAAAAGATGGAGAAGATGGTGAAAACAGTGTCCTTTATACAGCAAAGTTTCTTGAGGATTTTTTGAAGGAAACAGCAGTGAAGATTACTCTCAAGTTAGAAAACACCAGAAGGCTTCAAGAATGAGTAACTTTGTATGAAAATAATCTCTTGAAGGCTCAAGACTTGTTTTAGCCATCATTTACTATGACAAAAATTTATTGATGGCTAACACCGAGGATGTAACTTCCGCATATTATCTCCGTTTAGGGCTTCAAAACGGCTCCAGAAGTTCAGGACCCGAAAAACTGCTAAAATAGTAAGTTGTGAAAAAAACTGAAAGAGACAATTGTGGGGCCCCAAGTGGAATAGGCGGGTGGCCACCAATATCCACCTGGATCATTCCTCCCCCCTTAGGAAGCAATGGTCCCCATTGCGTTGAGTTCCTCCATGAGATGAGGAAACTTCTGTTGAACTTGGTCCATGTTAAGCCACTTGCCTTGGTGCAGGAGTTGGCCAGCTTTGACAACCCGATACAGTTGGATCATCTGTCAATGAGTGCTCTTGATTTTCATGTCCATGATACAGTGTGTGGTGGCCTATTCCATGTAGTATGGGTTTAACTCCTTTGGTGTGAGTTCTTCTGCAATGTCAGAGGTGTCCAATAGAGGTGGGAAGTAGGGACGAAGGCAGTCTACATTGAATACTGGGTGCAGACCAAGGAATGGTGGATTACTAAGCTCGAAGGCATTGTTCCCTACAGCCTTGGTGATGGTGTATGGCCCATATCGGAGAGGGTGAATCTTGCGGTGGGGTGCAGTGATGCACTCCTTCTGCAAATGTAATAACACTTTTTTTCTCACCTGGAAGTTGTGTGCACCCGATGTTGATCATGTCATTGCTTGTACTTAGCATTGGCTCTGTCTAATATGTCATGAACCTGTTGGCAGATGTGTTGAATGCGCTCGATGAAGTTGTTTTCTTTGTTAGCTTTAGACTGGACATGAGCCAAATCGGTTTGAGTAGCTACAAATGGCATGGCTACGTCAATGGGACATAGTGGTTGGAATCCCAAGCCCACCTGAAAGGGGCTGTGTCTGGTTGAGCTATGGAGAGCCTGGTTATAACTGTGTTGTACATAGGGAAGGCTCTCATCCCATATGCGTGGATGCTTTGAATTGTAATGCGTAGAATGTGTACAATCATCCTGCTAATGACCTCTGTCTGGCCATCAGTTTGGGGATGGAAAGTTGTGGACTTGGTGAGCTTGGTGTCCAACATTGACCAGAGGATGGACCAAAATGTGCTGAGGAACCTGCTGTCGCGATCTGATATGATAGACTGTGGGATCCCAAAGTGCACCCACACTCGTTAAAAGAAGAGTTTAGCAGTGGCTTCCACTGTGATATTCTTCTTGTAGGCCACCATAATGGCCATCTTTGAGAATCTGTCGACGACCACGAAAACACGGTCATTTCCATGCTTAGTAGAAGGAAGGCCTGACATGTAATCCATGGAGATGGATTCCCAAGGTCGACTAGGGGTAGGTAGCGGAGTACAGAGTCCTTGCTTCTTGATGGTTGGTTTGGAAATAGAGCAAGAAATGTCAGATCTGATGTACTTCCCAACATCCTGTCGAAGGTGCGGCCAATAGAAATACTTTTGCAGTACTGCCACTATTTTCTCGACCCAAAAATTCCCAGCGACTCGACTGTAGTTCACTTCCCATATCATCTTGGCACGCTCACTTGAAGGGACACAAAGGTGTCCCAGGTGACACAATAGTGCATCTTGGAGGTGAAAATTTTGAACTTGCATACCCCCCAAGAGTGCCTTGTATGTGTAGCCGAATTATGGATCGCTCTTGTAGAGAAGTGGCCAATCAGAAGTCTCATGCCCACAAGAGTTGAGAACGGTGGTTATGGCCATGATTGGTGGTCGACTGAGGCAGTCTACAACATTATTGGTGCTACCCTTCTTGTACTTGATGTTCAAATTAAATTTTTGCAGATATGTGGACCACTTCTAATGGAGATTGTTCTGCAACTTCCCTTGTGTCTGTATGAACTACAGGGGTCGGTGGTCTGTGTGGATGATTGTCTCCTTCCCCAAAATGTAATGCTTCCATTTTTGACAAGCCTGCATAATGGAATACATTTCTTTGTCATAAGTGGGATACTTTTGAACTATGTCGGACAATGTCTCACTGTGATATGCCACTGGATGCCCCTGTTGAGTAAGAACTACCCCAATAGCATATTCAGAGGCATCTGTCTCGATCTCAAATGGTTGTTGCAAGTCTGGTAATGTGAGCACTAGGGTAGAATAGAGGCGGTGTTTCAATTCTACGAATGCCTTTTGTTGAGATTCCAACCAACAAAAGTTTTCTTTTGCTCCTCCCTTGGTGACTTGATTCAAGGGCCAAGTGATATGAGAGAATCCCAACACGAACTTGCGATAGAAATTAGAAAGACCTAGAAAGTTGTGAAGCTCTATTAGGGTGGTTGGCGCTGGCCAATCCCAAATGACTTGCATCTTGGCTGGATCCACATGAACCCCCCTTTCATCAATAATGTATCCCAGATAGTGAACCTGGGTCATGCCAAAAGTGCACTTCTTCAAATTGGCACACAACTTGTGTTGCCACAGTGTTTGGAGGACTTCTTGGATGTGGTGGAGGTGCTCTTCCCAAATCTGGCTGAATATCATAATGTCATCCAAGTATAACACTACAAATGAGTTGGTGAATGGACACAAGATGTCATCCATCAACCTCATGAAGGTTTCAGGAGCATTTTTCAATCCGAAAGGCATGACGAGCCATTTGAAAAGGCCCTCCTTGGCTTTGAAGGCATTCTTCCACACATCAAAGGGTTCGATTGGTACCTGGTGATACCCAGACTTCAAGTCGATCTTGCTGAAATATTTTTCCCCTTTGAGTTGGTCCAGAAGGTCATCAATCCATGGGATTGGGTACCTATTCTGGACAGTGATCTTGTTCAGCGCCTGATAATCAATACAGAGTCTCCAAGTCCCATCCTTCTTTTGTACCAGCACGATCGGGCTCGCATAGGGCGATGAACTTGGTCGGATGTGACCTTTCTGCAGCAGCTCCTGAATCTGCCTCTTGATTTCATCACTCTCCAGAACATAGCACCTATAGATCAGTCCATTGGGTAGCGACGCAACTAGGGTCAGGTCAATGGGGTGCTTGACCTGACTGTATAGAGGCATCCCTGTGGGTGAGGTAAAGATGTCCCCGTACTCCTCCACAACCTTGTCCATTTGTTTTTGTAGTGCAGAGGAGCCATGTCTGGAGGTCGTGGCCACAGTCTTCTTCTTTCCCTGGGGGCGGATCATCAGGAAAACAAATTTCCTAGTTTGGGAAATGAGTTTACTGCATTATTTTGTAGTAACCAAAGAGACAGTGGGAGGTGGTGGTACCTCTGGTATCTTGTACAATTTATTTTCCAAAGTAACAATAACAGCGTGAGGCCGAGACTCATACACAGCATGTCGCTTCCACAGGTATGGTTGGCCTAATAATACATCAGAAACATCAATAGGAGCAATGTCACACAATACCTCATCCGTGAAGGGCTTCGTGCTATAAGGAAGGTGGCACTGCTGGCTAACGCGGAGATCCCATCCTTGGTGAAGCCACCCGATGGTGTATGGTTGTGGGTGCATTGTGGTCAGCAAGCCCAAATTCTTCAAAACATATGCTGAAATGAGGTTCTTTTGGCTCCCATTGTCGACAATGAACTGAAGGGGGAACCCTTTACCCACATCTGGGAGTGGAAGAGACGCTCTGCCTCCTCTGGAACTTCTGGTTCCTCCTTCTGGATCTTCGTAGTGGCAACAGTGGCATTGGGCTCCGCATCAATAATCTGTTTCCTTTTTTCATTCACCTTGTCAGGTTCTGATTCAGAGTCAGAACATGCATCTGATTCAGAAGCCCTCATCTCGGCCACCAGCGACTACTTGGCCCGACACTCACTTGTGTTGTGAGTGGAGCTCTTATGGAACTCACACCACTTTCCCATGTCCTTCTTTGGCTTCACGGTGTTGTTCTTTGCTTATGTCTTTGGTAGGTTTTCTTGGGCCGCCATGCCTTGGCTTTGTCCTTTGTTCTGTGGTTTGGGAGCACCTTTCCCTTGCTTTTGATTCGCAGATCCAAAGTCTCGCTTCTTTTGTTTGAATTTCTGCTCAGTCTTGGCAGCATACCGATATTTCGTACCAAGCGAGAAGATGTTGAGGAACTCCATTTCCTCCTGAATGTATCTGTGCAGACAACCGCGATAATTTAGCACCAAATGTTTCTTTGAATCTTTGATACCCAACTTTGTGTGCACTGTATGGAACAGATTCATTAGCTCATGCACATCTTGATCCCTTTGTTGCTGCAGTGTGGTCCATTGTATGTACTTGTCCTCATAGCTCCCCACGGGATAGTATTGTTCCTTAATGGAATCTCAGAAAGAATTCCAAGTGGGTACAGCTGAGAACAAAGAGGGTTCTGTCTCATCCTTTTTCTCACAGTGGGTTTCCCACCAGTCCTTGACATGGGGGGTAGCTTTGAGGAGTGTGTTAGTGTCAGTCTAGTCATACTACCATCAGTGATAAAAGTTACTCTTTGCATTTTCATATTAGTTGTCTCATACCAAATAAATTTCACCATTCCATTAGGTCATGGATTCATTGGTGGTAGTATCGTTTTGTCAGTTGTCCCTCATGAAGTAATTGCTGATTTTCCTTTCTATGGTCTTTAGTTATTAGTCACTTTTATTCTCAAAATAATATCAGTAGGTCATAGGATGGGTCTCATTAGTTTCTAGGGGTCTCACCATGGTCAAATTAATGAGTCAAATGTCAATAATATCAGCAAGGTCATGAGGAAGTCAATAAATTCAAAGTCACAGCACCAGGAATATCAAAGAGACATTTTATTTAGTTTGATGTAATTTTCACCTAAAAACCATGTTTTGAGTTGAAAACGTGATATTTTTCCTTTATTATCATTCATTATGTAATTTTGTATCATCATAAGTCACAATTCAGAAGCTGTTATCTCCACAAAGTGATGTTCCTGCCTTCAGAGAGGTTTTCCGCAGCATGTTTAGTGCCAGAGCATCTTCCAAGCAGATCCATCAGAAAGAGCCCGGAAAGAGCTTTCCGACGGTATACTACACTCTCAAAACTGACTTCTGGATTGAAATTTATGCCTAAGTGAAGTAAAATTCCCTATACCCCCTATTTCCCCATTTTTCCCTTTGAAATTTGTGTTATTAAAGTTTAATATTCCTTTAAAAACCCCTTTTCCCTTTCTGATCACAAAATCGCATTATAAATCTTTTAAATAATATCCGATTTTATTAGATAACCACTTCCCCAACCATACCCCGTAGAGACTTTATAATAAACAAATATTAACGTTTACTATAAGTCTCGCCCCTTAACCACTTCCCCTTTGCATACCCATAGTTCATATCATATATATAAAACTGCATAACCCAAAGTCTTTTCCCCCTTTATTAAATCGCAATCGCAACATTTACATAACGTGTTCCGATCTGTTCATCACAAAACTTGCGATGTGATTGATCGCGTCGACCTCCAATTGCTCCGATCTCTGATCCCGGATACCCCAATCGTGAGTCTTTCCTCCAATGGATCGCAAGTCCTTTCCCTGATCCTCCGATTGTAACAACCCTGATTGATCCAGCACCGTCGATCTTCCCCACCGATCCGACAGCCCTTATCCAATCGTTCCATCGCAAGTCCCTTCTCCGATTGCATGATCGCGACATCCCTCGATTGAAAACTCTGATCGCTCATCCCACCGTTGATTACCCCCGCCGATCGGACGGCCCACAATAAATCGCAACACTCCCATCACAACTCCTGATCGCTTTTCCCCTTCGATTAATCACATAGCAAGTTTTGTGATTGCGATTACTCCCCTCTCCCGATCTCCGATTGCGATTGACCCTGATCCCACTTTAGCCCTCCGCCTGTTAATAAATACCATTCATACCTTTGTATAAAGTGAAAAATCATTTTTTTGTTTACTCTTAAGGGATTTCCCCGCTCCATTGTGTATTTCCCATCGGACCCAGGCTAATCGCATCGGAACCTTTTGGGGTGTTGTTTCAACAATGATCACCCCCGATCTCCGATTGCAATTACATTGTTATTTCATCCGCCTGCCCTGCTCCAAACTCTGATTGCGATTTCTGTTTGCTACGTTATATCCCTCCACCGGTTCATTCCGATTGCGATTTATGTGGGTCCCGCCTTCTTCCCTTCCTCTTTCCCATTAAAAAATTGGTTTCCCTTCACTAAAAGCAGAATTTTCATTCAAAGCCATTTTTATTTAAAAATTTGGTTTTATTCAAACAGCAAATGGAGAGCAAAGAACAGTCAAAGGCCGAAAGCTAAAAATACAACAAATATATCTGCAACAGCAGGAAAATAGGATCAAATTGTCTATTCTGTCCTCGTTTACGATTTAAAGGGATCTATGTTGCAGTTTTCCACTCCTTATTGGTTATCAACTAATTCGAGAGGCATAATGTAACGATGCTCCTTCTTATGGGCAGATTGTTGTTTTTCTTTGCCATATTTAGATTTTAGTCCTGGAGTTGTTGTAACAACTCTCCTTTCTGTTGATCTACATTTCCACAAAATGTTCTATTTATTGTATTGTAAATCATTTGTAAGAGGTCGAAGTCTAAGTCTCAGAAAGTAGGGGAATAGTGTGGAAGAACATCTCTGCGCTACATTGTACAGTTTGATAGGAATTAATAAGAGATGCAGCTCTTATTTGTGGGATCCATGTGGTATGAGAGTTAGCTTTTGTTTCTTTCCTTTGTTTCATATGTGAATTTTTATGTGTTTCATTCATCCATAAATATTTCTTTTGAATGCTTTCAAGATAGAAAGGTAGAATCCATTTTATATGCTCTGCCTTGGGAAATCATTCATGCTCTGTGTTTTTTCTTCTGTTTGAAAAGGATCCATCTATTGTGCCCTTTTCAGCTCCTCACTAGTCTTTCCATCCCATCCTTATTAAACCTTAAATGCTAAGTTTCCTGCCTATCTTGCCCCATGAAATATCCTGTGTCCTGATTTAATTCCTGGCTTCAAACTGTCTCTATATCCCACACATCCCTGAAAATTTATTCATTCATCCTATTAAACCTTTTCCATCATTTTTATCTAGCCTAATATCAGTCCATTTATTGTGTTCCATTGAATATTATTTTACGGAGAGAGCCCTCTCCTGTCCTTGTAGGGCTAGCTACAAGGCTGAGCGAGGTTTACTTTGTTACCCTGTTTTGCCTTTGCAGCCTTGGGTCCAATTTAGGTGCTAACATTCTCTGGTGACCATACTGGGGAAGTGTTCAAGATTGTTTGTTTGTTAGTGTTATTTGTTTTATAAACTACAGAAGGAGCCTGAATTTATGCTAGGTAGCCTTCGAAATTCACATTGCTTTGCAAGTGCATAAGTAGATAAATGTTGCTTCAGTCAATCTTCGGTCTAGTTTTATAGAAAATAACATCTGACTTGCAAGATTTTCCCCAGTAAAAAAAATAATAATAATAATAATTCCATACTTTTGAAAGATGATGTTCAGATTTTTCTAGGCTGCAAATAAGATTTTTGTAAAATAGACATTCCACCACACTGGCTTCAAGAAGATACACCAGGGCTAATCCAGATCCAAATCCTCCCCCTGTGTTTGAAAATCCAAATCTTATCCCAAGAATTGTCAGAAGACAAGAAGGATCATTAAGCCCCAAACCCGTTTTCAGATCCTATACTTGGCCCAGTGAATGGTTTGTTGTAGAATATCTTTCCTTTGACGAGAATTTTGAGCTTTCTTTATTTAGGAATAAGTCTGAAAATGACATTGATGATACATTTTTAGATCCTGAATTCCTTGTAGATATTGAAGTCCAGAGGGCTAATACCTCCATTGACGATTACATTTTGAGTTCTCCTCAGTCTATCACTGTGACTAATATTCCTGAGCCTTCAGAATCATCAGAAACAGCATTTCCCCCTCCCAATTCATCGGCATTCCCATCAGTTAATTCCCAATTATCGTCTCCTCCATTAACACCTCCCTCAAATCCTACAAGTCCTGTCATCAATCCACCCAGAGTTATGGCTACCAGATATGCACCCCTGGTCTTACCCCAGGTCTTCAATGATATGCCTGCTGACTATCAAAGAAAAGTTCATATTTTTGATGCCACTCAGAGCATCACGGCTCATCAACATGTTGACAAAATGAATGACTTTTTTGATTTGCATGAGGTAGAAGAAGAGAATGTAACGATGAGGTTGTTTGTTCAAAGTTTCGGAGGTGAAGTCAGAAAGTGGTTTAGAGCCCTACTGCCAGGCACAATTCGTACCTAGCAGGAGTTGCACACTCAGTTCCTAGACCGGTGGGAGGTAAAAAAGAACCCACTTCAAATTCTGTCTGAATATGAGAACATTAAAAGGAATGTGGGTGAAACCGTGCAGGATTATTGTTTGAGATTCAACATTGTATATAATGCTATTCCAACTAATTTAAAACCTCCTGAGGGTCTGGCATTGTTAAAATTTCCTGATGGATTTGACGCCGACATGGCATATCAGCTGCGTGAAAGAGATCTATCTTCACTTGAAGACATGCAGAAGATAGCGGTTAATGTTGAAGCAAATCTGCTGGCTAAAAGAGCATGAGCCAGAGCTGAAAAAAGAGTCACAATAAAAGAGGAGGCCTCTACTTCAGACAGTAAAATGGACATTGATCATAACAGTGGAAAAAATGGTTGATAGGTTAACCATCGCAGATAGACCTGAGCCTCAAATAAGAAATCCCAATTTCATAGGGCAGCAGCCGCAATTCAGAATTAAACAAAGAGAGCCGAGAACGCAGGATCAAGTTGCGCCACTGCAGCAGCAGATTAAAACTCCTTTGCAACAGAACTATGTGCAAGGGATAGATTTAGATGACGATGATCCTGTGATTGAGGCTAATCATTTCTTCACGGCCGATGGTGCACCCATTTTCCTTACAGAAGACGATGAATACACAGTGGCGACTCCAGACATTCACAAAGACCAAAATTTCATTTTGGCCAATGATACAGTACTGGAAGAAGAGTCTGATGACTATCAGAGAGGGTATATGAATGCTCTGTCGGCTCAGCAAAGGCAGTACTCTTTAAGGAACAGAGACATTACAGTCAGCCCCATCCAAAAGAGAAAGGAAATTCAAGTGAAAAACGATGCACAGAAGAAGGGAAAGGAGCCAGCTGATCCTTCTTCTAGTAAAGCGCCTGCAGTTGCTAATACAGCCAATGAGAAGAACCAGCAGAACATAGTAAAGGAGCCAACAAAGAAGAAAGACCTGCCCATTAAAGAGGTAGAAAAATCCCCCTCCTTTAATCTATAAAATGAAATCTCAAAATTAAAAGTGTCTACGCCCCTCACAGAGTTGATGAAGAATAGTGCGTATAAAACTCAAGTGTCCAAAGTCTTGCAAATCGATTCTATCTCTGATACGGTAAACATAGAAGACGACTACCCTGAACTTATTTTCGGTCCAGCCACAGAAGAATCTATAGAGAATGAAGTCCCTCCTTTTTACTTGAGTCTTAGAGTACATGATTTTATCCTGCATAATGCTATGTTGGACTCTGGGGCCTCACATAATTTGATGCCCAAAGCTGTCATGGAGAAGCTAGGTCTTGACATCACTTGTAAATATCATGAATTTTATTCCTTCGACTCAAGTAGGGTCCATTGTATTGGTTTAATTAAAGATTTGGTAGTGTCTTTAGATCAGTGCTATAAGGTAAAATTCTTGGGTTGTTGGTTATCGTATATCCCTCTCAGGGCTTTCCGGTGCCCGAGGCAGACAGTAAGATTAGTTGTACAGTTCACAAAGATGGCATATACATGTTCATATTAACTTAAAACAACTTGACGGAATGCGATAGAAAATTACCTCTTTGACGATATCGGAATCCCTTGGAGAACACTAGGCAGTGAAGCAAGAGTCTTTCTTCACCGACTCCAAATCTTAGTCCTGCAATCAAACAAAGCACTCGTGTAATTTATAACACAACATATATCCTATCAATTAAGATAATATATAATGAACATCTAAATTATACCCATCTGAGCCAGTCATATCATGCTGTGTAAATATTCAAACAATAATGAAAATATTAAGCATCGAATGGACAAAACAAATACAGTTCTATTGATTTTGAAAGAAGGAGGATTACAACCATCGTTCGTACCAAGCCCTCCTCAGCCTCCCAATCTCTCTATCTCTTAAGTAGTGAAGTCTTAGTCAACAAGCTCTCTAGGAACCTCTTTGACTCTTGGCCTTCACACTATAACACTATCCTCTACTTCACAAGTATTCGGAACATTAACAATCCTTCGACCTCCAACTAAGAGCCTTCAGCTCCTTTGTATAGGAGAGGGAGAAAGCCATTGTTGCCTTTCTCTTTCCACTAGTTTGGAGTAGAAAAAACTAAGATGTTTCTTTAATCTCTATGCTTTTTCCTCCTTGGGAGTTCAGTCTTTTATGGCAGTGACCAATAATGAATTGGTGCTTTGCAATTTCCTTTGTGAACTGACTCTCTTGTGAGGGAAAGCCGGAGATTCAAATCATCCTCCACGCATTTTTCCCATTCCAAACTCAAAACACGGGTAACACTGCCCTCTAGTGTAAAAAAAGTGTTGCCCTAGCCACTAACGCGGCACATTTACTGGTCTCATGCGTTATAATGCTCTTGCTTTGTTATAGAAAGGCGTTACCTTGGCAGAAATATGTCTAATTTAGGTCTTTGTATTCCTTCCATATTTGTCTTCTCCTCTGAGCTGATGAGGAGGTATTTTGACCTGTAACAGATGCCCCCTAAAGTGTGAGGTCAGAGACGAAGACGATGGCCGAAATACTTTATAATTTGTGTAGAGATAAAGAGATTGAAAGATTGAGGAAAACCTAAAACAACAACATATGTCAGAAAATATAGTATCTGCCTTGAGTCGGGCATTTCCCATGCTCAGTAGCTTAAACAACATGATTTCTCTAGAATAGAGATATGAAGAATCTATCCACCGATAAGCACAATGTGGAAGTGTCTGTCATAACAGGATCAGGCTGAAGAAGCTGTCTCCATAAACAATATCGCAACTTGGGGAAGGAAACACAACTTTAATGATGTAGCCTTTTCCCCAAGGTCTTGACCGCCGATTCACTTAAACTGCATATTTCTCAACATGTGAATGAAGGAGTTGTCATGGAACATGTGAGAAATCGTTTGATTACCAGTTGATAATGAAAACTATTAACAGACGCGAAGGCGGCCACCGATAATGATGATGGTCGCTAAGATTCACAGTACAATCTAGCGAGTGTGAAAAATGAGTTGAAGTCGAACACTCGTAGAATCATTCGACTAGGGGCCAATGATGAAGACCCCTGATCAAACACAAGACTACCTGCCACTGATTTCTGCAAGTATCCGGGTACTGATGGGTTTCTGGATCAGCTTCCTAGATAAGATGTTGAAGTCGATAGGAAGAGATCTATTGAAAGGTAGGCACTGAGGCGTCCTACATCAGTCAACACGAAATGGAAACCAACTGATATTGTTTATGATTTGAGATAATTAAGAGGAAATGGGGATGTCGGACGACAAATAATTTATGGCATAGTGAGCGGTTTGGTTGATAACAGGAGCAGTAGATAGTGAGATCTACTTGAACAATAGAAGGCACTCTAGCAGGGTACTAGGCAGCTGAAGCTTGATGAACACCAAAGAGTGTGTTAGGATTTTACCGGTGCAGGGACACTGGGAGATGAAGGCTAATACTCATAGATGGTAGGGTTCGTCTAACTGCGAAAGATTTTTCTGGGAAGTGCCATGTTCAAGAATTTTGCTACCAAATCAACCTTTTTTGAAATGTAACAGAGGTAGTATCCATTTTGTCCAAATTTTTCCCCGTCTGATTAAGTTTAATGAGTCCAGACGAGTAAACTCGGTGAATTTTTCATGTTTAGAGAGTCTGAAAAATATCATAAAAGACAACTCTGTGCCCCTTCTGGTTAGGTTTAACGAGTCCAGATGGGTAAACTCGGTGAATTTTTCATGTTTAGAGAGTCTGAAAAATATCAAAAAAGACAACTTCGTGCTCTGTCTGATTAGGTTTAACGAGTCCAGACGAGCAAACTCGGTGAATTTTTCATTTTTAGAGAGTCTGAAAAATATCATAAAATACAACTCCATTGGGGTACCTTTGTCATGTCTTGATAGCCAGGCACGGCAAAGGGATAATAGTAAGCCCGAAACAGTTCACTTTCCGTGAGTTAGTCCATTGAAGCCGGAAAAGTGAGAAATCTATGTTCGATGGACGTCTACCTCATTTTGTTATGAGTACGAGGAGACGGAGTAAACTCAATACTCTTTGTGAAATTTTAACGAGTCCAACAAAGAAAAACTCGGTGCCCTCCGTGAAATTTTAACGAGTCACGCGGAGAAAACTCGGTTACTTTTTCGGTTTAAAGAGCTTTTGAAAAAGAGGAAAAGAATGGCTCCTTGCTCTCTGTCGTGGTAGTTTAACGAGCCCGACAAAGTCAACTTGGTGTTTTTTCAATTTTATGAGCAAGAAAAAGATTCCTAAAAAGAAAGCTCAGTGCGTCTTCATAGTTTTAACGAGTCTGAAGAAGAAAACTCTAGGTTTTTTGGATTAACGAGCAAGAAAAAGACCATACAAAAATAACGCTTGATATCAACTTCGTATAAATTTAACGAGTGCGAAGAAGGGAACTCGAGGTTTTTCGGATTAACGAGCAAGAAAAATACCGTAAAAAGAATGCTCGATATAACATGAGTATGTCTGCATATAAATCTTGATCACTCATCAGCACATCAGTACCAAATCTCAATAGTTGCGACACATGCGTAGCAAGAATTCACGACTTTTTCCGACTAGCGTGATAGAGTCATGCCCTAGAATTTGCTATAAGAAGGTCGGAAGTCCTCCATTTTCACTGTTTTGAGTGTTGTTAAAGAGCTCTGGGGTGAAAAGGGGTGAAATCTTCAGCTGACGATTACGGTCAATCTGGGCAACGGTTTTCCTTCCCGCGAGATCAAGGTAAGAGCTCGAACCTCCTACTATCATTTAATTGTCTTTTTGTGACTTTTTTCTGGTTCAAAATTATAAAATTTCGAGGCCCTATAAAAATTTTTGCGCCTAACGCGGGGCAGAAGTATAGCAGACGCGTTAAACGCAAAATCCGTAAAACGAGACCGCGTTAGCGCGCTCTGTTTTGTACGAGAGCCAGCGTTAGGTGCACCGTGTTTTCTAGCAACTTGATTTGTGTTGTTTTGAAGTGGTCCAAGAAAGTTTTGATCGGTTGAAAATTTTGCATTTGAAGGTATTCAGCTGTTAATCATGAGTATCTGGCGAGAGAGAGAACATGAGCGGGAAGAACGAGAGATGGTGACGGATGCCGCAAGCTTGATGGCTCTCCATAGATGCGGATTGCTAAAGTATGCCCGCTTAGAACTGATGAGGGGCCAAGAGGACCTCCTAAGGTGGCTAATCCAGCAGTGGGATGAATGCCACCATGTCTTTTGGATTGGGGGCAATGAGCTCTCAATCGAAAAGGATGATGTGTACTTTTTGACCAGCCTATCATGTCGTGGGGCGAGGCCCAACTTGATGGGATCCAGAGCTGACCCACGTTCCACTACTGATCTTATTCGTGCACATTGCATACATGACACTTAGGCTGTGAGCAACCGGATACCGATCGCCCAGGGTTCAATCCCCAGTGGAGTCGCCAATTCTACTATAGGTAAAATGCTTGGGTTGTTGGTTATCGTATATCCCTCTCAGGGATTTCTGGTGCCCGAGGCAGACAGTAAGATTAGTTGTACAGTTCAAAAAGATGGCATATACATGTTCATATTAACTTAAAATAACTTGATGATATCGGAATCCCTTGGAGAACACTAGGCAGTGAGGCAAGAGTCTTTCTTCACCGACTCCAAATCTTAGTCCTGTAATCAAACAAAGCACTCGTGTAATTTCTAACACAACATATATCCTATCAATTAAGCTAATATATAATGAACATCTAAATTATACCCATCTGAGCCATTCATATCATGCTGTGTAAATATTCAAACAATAATGACAATATTGAGCATCGAATGGAAAAAACAAATACAGTTCTATTGATTTTGAAAGAAGGAGGATTACAACCGTCGGTCGTACCAAGCCCTCCTCAGCCTCCCAATCTCTCTATCTCTTAAGTAGTTAAGTCTTTGTTGGGAAAAATACTGAGAGGGGGGGGTGAATCAGTATTTAGGATTTACTCAAAACTTTTTACTTTTCTTACTTCAAAACCCATATGCTACTTTGATGAAGACAACTAGCGTATACACGCGGATATCCTTCATAAAACTAGCGTATACACAGAGATCTAATTATGCAGATATTTCTTTACTTAGATATATTCATCATTCATTCATCAGTGGTTTAGTTAACAGTAGCATGTGCAGTAATAACAAAATAAACCATCACACATAAGCATCACACATGAACACCAGGATTTTAGGTGGAAACCCAAGTCGGGAGAAAACCACCGTTGCCGTTGTCTCAGCCTTCAATATTTTATTATAGAGAAAACATCTTACAACATATGTGCTGGTGCAGCCTCCTACCAGCACGCAGGCACCCACCTGCGCTCGTTTACCAGCTTCTCCTGGAAGGGAGCACCGACCCCTTACACTCGTTTACCAGCCTTTCCTGGAAGGGAGCTACAACCCCCTGACTGAAGGCTACAACCCTCAGCACCTCTGTGGACCACGTTTCATCAATTTTCACACTGGATCCAATAACTTCAATAGAGCACAACTTGTAGGCCACGTTTCATCATATTTTCAGACTGGACCCACTCCATACATTTAAGCACAATCATACATCATCAACAAATAGCAGTAACACAGCAGAACAGATCAGACATTTGATTCTTCATACTTCAGAAAACCCTAATCTCCATACGCGCTTTCCTTTCACTGATCCTATGTATATACGCGCCTTCGACCATACAGACCTGCGTATACTTCTATACATATCACAGAGCTAATTTCTCTGCCCATACGAGCTTTCTCTTCAGAAAACCCACGTATATACGCGCTTCCTCTGCGGCGAACTAGCGTATGGTTCTTCAGACATTTAGGTCATTGCCATTCTTCAGAACAGATACATCACACAGATTTCTACTTTACTTCGAACGAGATGTTCGCCTCATCTCGAGATCTAATCATTCCATAAACGAGATCTAGCAAATACATTTGAGATCTAGATACCCTTCTTCATCATTTTCTTCATTGGTGCATCATGCATTCGGATCTCAGATCTATCATTCAAGCGTAACCCATTCCATTTCGAGATGATATGATGAAGTGCCCAGAGAAAGTATTCATTTTAGACTCAGAGACATCTTGCACCCCAACTCACTCATTGCCCTGTGTTCTTTTCTTTATAGGTTTTACCCTTTTTCAATACCATGAGCCAATGCTACATTACTTAGATGGTATTCCTAAGCGGTCACATAGTGAATCATCCTCAATACAATGGGTCAATACCATGTGGTTACCCCTAGTTTGCACTTTATGAGCGCTTTACCCCATAGCGACTAGCCACCGTTATTTCCCGCGTGCATACGTGACTTATCCTAGACAAATCCGCGTATGCCTTGAGACATACTCTTTTCATCATAGATCTAGCACATACTGAATTCCTTTCTTCATTACCTTCTGTACTCACTGTAGATACATCAGATTTACATCATTTAACAAGATCATCAAGACATATTCTATCAAGCACAACTTCATCAAGTAGGTTGCCATCATCTTCATCAAGTGGGTTGCCATTCAAGGACAACACTCTATCAAGTGGGTTGCCATCAAGGACAACGCTCTGCATCATATTGCCAACAATCTCCCCCTTTGGACTTGATGGCAACCACGATGGTGTTTGATCACTACAAAAGATAGATACATTAAGAATACAATGACACCATGTCACTCTCCCCATTCTTTGACACCATTCTTTTCCTTTATTCAAACACCATGTCACTCTCCCGATTTGACATCAAGGGCAAAGGGCGGACCAAAACCAACACAAGGTTTTTCTCCTTTTGTAGAAGGAAGCGTTCTGCAGATCTGATGTTCACCGAAGTGACCAAGCTCCCCCTGAGTTCATGCTGAATCTTCAAACATATTTTCCAATGAAGTACATGACTCTATGACCTTCCTATCACCAAGGACTCATACATACATCAAAGATCCAACCAAGTGGATTTACATATGAGACTCAAATACCCAACCAAGTGGGTTTACACATTTTGACTCAACTACCCAACCAAGTGGGTTTACAAATTTGAACAAGTCCTTACATGACTGAATATTACAATTTTACATCATGGGTCTTTTCATCAAATTACAAATATGACTTTTCATGAAAAATACCAGAAAGACCTCAAGAAAGAGATCATTTTTCAGAATCATCATAATGCCAACAATGCATTATACTCAGCAAGACCAATGCTCCCCCTGAAGCTGTGCATCCAATGCATCCTTTCCATATGGCCAAGGCTCCTCCTTAACTTGTGCAACCTGAACACCTTCAACAGCAAGTCATTAGCAACAAACTCTGCATGATCTGTCCATATCTCTGAATCATAAGACTTCCATCTCATCCAACAGATACTCTTCATTAAGTAACAATCCGGGCTCATCCATGATCTCTGCTCCAGATCTTCAGCTATCATATAAATTCTCTTATCATCAATGCATATGCGACTGTGTCTGTTGTAACTCGCGTGTATACGCGACTTTTGTTCATCGAAACCGCGTATGGAAAGTGAAGCATATAAATTTTCACATTCCTTCATCTCCCCCTGAATTTGTACCACCTGTACCTGTCTTCTGCATACCAGATGCACTGTCAGAAACAAACATAACCAGAATTACCAAATAAATCATGAGAATCATCATACATTGCTCCCCCTGAGATGATACATTACGGATTCCTATAATGTATCTCATATCTTCTCCTTCAGTCATTAAGAGAAGTAAGCTTTAGAAGCGGATGACTGCACTAGGGTCAGTTTTCCCTACGTTTCTGACCGGTCCTCCTTCTTTTTCCAAATTTGCTTGAACTTTCTTTTAGTGTGTTGAGAATTGTCCAATTTCTCAAATCTGTTCATCATGCATTCTTTTTCCATATGTCCATACTTGTTACAAGCATAACATCTCATGTGACCAGAGAAGTAAGCATAAGGATCATGGTTTGTTTCTCAATTCTTTCTTCTATTGCAGTTAGTTGTTTTATGACCATACTTGTTGCATGAAAAACAATATCCCTTGAAGAAACCAGAGTACCTTTCTAAATAGAATCTGTTTGTTTGTGACTGAAACGATTTTCTTCTGCAATTTGCTGCAACATGCCCATAATAATGACATTTAAAGCATTCAACATTATTGAATGATTTTCTTTGAGAATTCATGATTGTAGGTTGACCTTTAGTTTCTTTCAACACTTCAGGTTTTGCTTTTACATCCTTTGAATCTTTAGCACTTCCTTGTGAACTAGATTCTCCTTTAACAGTTTCATGAAAACCAAGACCAAGTTTAATAGCAGGAGATCTTTGATTACTAAGAATATTGTCCAGAATCTTAGTACTATCTTGAAACCTCAAGAGTTTATCCTTTTCTTCTAATTTACCTGTGATAATGTTTACCTCAACCTCTAATTTTTGGCATTGCTTCTTCATACTTTCTTCACCCCTTTTTCCTTCTTCAACTTGATCATTCAATTTTAAAATTTCTTCCTTCAAGCAATTTTCTTGTTCTTCACATGTTTGCAGTAGTTCTTCATTCTTCTTATTTGATTTTTCCAGATCTTCTTTGAGGGAGATGATTTCTGCTTCAAGAGCTTCCTTTTCAAATGATTGTAGAGGTTCCTCATTCTTCTTACTTGATGCTTCAAGATCTGCTTGCAGAGAGATGATTCCAGCTTCAAGTCCTTCATTCTTCTTGTTTGATTTTTCGAGATCTGCATTTAGATCGTCGATTTCTGCTTCTAGTCTTTTAGTTCGATTGGATGCATAAGCATGGAACCTTTGATATTTTTCTACCTGTTCATTTAGTATTTCTATCTGTCCTTTCATTTGAGCGATCATCTCATTGTAGATGACTTCTTGCTTATTAGATGCTCTTTGTTGTTCTTCAACTTTATTCTTGAGAGCTTCTTCTAGATCCATAACATTCATTTCACTATCTTCACTATTACATGCACAAGAAGATGAATCACAAGAAAAACTATCAGTATCTGTTTTATCTTCTTTATTTTCTACCACACAAGTTTTCTGAGATGTCTCCTTTTGAGTAGTCTTCTTCTTTTGCTTCTTTTCCATAAGCGCTAGCAGATCTTTGTCAGAATCTTCTTCATCTTCATTAGATACTTCATCATTATCTTTATTTGCATAATAACTCTTTCCTTTTTCATGATTTTCTCTATAAGGACATCTAGTAGCATAATGACCAACTCTTCCACAATCAAAACACTTGAAGGGGAGCTTACCTTTGAATCTTCCAGTTCCTAGTTGGAGTTATCTCACAAAATTTGCCTCTTCTTCTTCTGATATATAATTTGATTTCTTGACATCTTCCCTTTCTTTTCCTTTTGCACATGCCTTAAAAGTAGCTTCTTTGATTTGAGAGGGACCTCCTTGTCTCATTTCATAAGCAGTCAGAATACCATGTAGTTGAACAATAGTAAGAGTTTGCAGATCTTGCCTTTCTTCAATAGCTGACACTTTTGACTCAAATTTTGAAGTTAAAGATCTTAAGACTTTTTCCACCATAGTAGTATCGGTTATGGTTTCACCCAAACTTCTCATATGATTTACAATATCATCTAGACGTAAAAAGAAACTGGCAATACTCTCATCACTATGCATCCTTAAATTTTCATATTCAATTCTGAGAGTTTGGATTTTTGCACTTTTTACCTTTGTATCTCCTTCATAGCTCAGAATGATTTTGTCCCATATTTCTTTTGCTAAATGTAGCTGCATCACTTTAGCAAATTCTGATTCAGACATGCTTCCTAACAAGACATTCACTGCTTTGGCATTGATTTCATACTTCTTCCTTTCTGCTGCATCGGTAGGAATACTTGTTGGGTATTGATAACCTTCTTCCACGATTTCCCATACATCTGCACCAAGACTTTGCAGATATGCTTTTGTTCGTACCTTCCAGAATATCAGATTGCTTCCATTGAATAGAGGTGGCTTTATAGACATTACTCCTTCATGACTTCCCATTGTGACGGATCTCCTTCAAGCGATCAAGCTTCTGCAGAAGGACCTGCTCTGATACCAATTGTTGGGAAAAATACTGAGAGGGGGGGGTGAATCAGTATTTAGGATTTACTCAAAACTTTTTACTTTTCTTACTTCAAAACCCATACGCTACTTTGATGAAGACAACTAGCGTATACACGCGGATATCCTTCATAAAACTAGCGTATACACAGAGATCTAATTATGCATATATTTCTTTACTTAGATCTATTCATCATTCATTCATTAGTGGTTTAGTTAATAGTAGCATGTGCAGTAATAATAGAATAAACCATCACACATGAACACTAGGATTTTAGGTGGAAACCCAAGTCGGGAGAAAACCACCGCTGCCGTTGTCTCAGCCTTCAATATTTTATTATAGAGAAAACATCTTACAACATATGTGTTGGTGCAGCCTCCTACCAGCACGCAGGCACCCACCTGCGCTCGTTTACCAGCTTCTCTTGGAAGGGAGCACCGACCCCTTACACTCGTTTACCAGCCTCTCCTGGAAGGGAGCTACAACCCCCTGACTGAAGGCTACAACCCTCAGCACCTCTGTGGACCACGTTTCATCAATTTTCACACTGGATCCAACAACTTCAATAGAGCACAACTTGTAGGCCATGTTTCATCATATTTTCAGACTGGACCCACTCCACACATTTAAGCACAATCATACATCATCAACAGATAGCAGTAACACAGCAGAACAGATCAGACATTTGATTCTTCATACTTCAGCAAACCCTAATCTCCATACGCGCTTTCCTTTCACTGATCCTGCGTATATACGTGCCTTTGACCATACGTACCTTGATTCCCCATACACACGAAGGTAGGAAATTTTGGCCCACACGCGCTCCTTCGTAAAACCCGTACACACGCGCTCCTTTGCGGGGCGAACCAGCGGCGTGTCTTCGCACACGAGCCGGGGCCATTCTTCGGCACGAAGACCGTTGTACGTATTTTACCTCATTTCGTACGATGTTCGCCTATCTCGTATCTAATTGGTCCCGCGCTCGCATTCAGCAAATACATTTCTCGCATCTACATACCCTTCTTCATCATTTCTTCATAGGTGCATCATAGATTCAGATCTATTATCAAACCTTTACCCTTTCCATACAGATATACTTCACAGAGAAGTATTCATTCAAGCTCAGACATCTTGCTCCCACACTCATGATTTGCACAATGAATTTCTTTTCTTTATATAGGTTTACCCTTTTTCAATACCATGAGCCCCTTTTTCAATACCATGAGCCAAAACAATACCATGAGCCCAAAACTACATTACTTCCGATGGTATTCCTGGACGGGGTCATTTAGACGAATCATTACCCAATACAATGGGTCAATACCATGGTGGTTACCCCCGGTTTTGCACTTTATGAGCGCTTTTGCCCATACGCGACTTGGCACGTACTTTACCGCGTGCATACGCGACTTCTTATCCTGCATACAAACTGCGTGCACAGTTTCGAGACATACCTCTTTCTACTGGTATAGATCTACCACATACTGAATTCCTTTCTTCATTACCTTCTGTACGCACTGTAGATACATCAGATTTACATCATTTAACAAGATCATCAAGACATATTCTATCAAGCACAACTTCATCAAGTAGGTTGCCATCATCTTCATCAAGTGGGTTGCCATTCAAGGACAACACTCTATCAAGTGGGTTGCCATCAAGGACAACACTCTGCATCATATTGCCAACAGTCTTAGTCAACAAGCTCTCTAGGAACCTCTTTGACTCTTGGCCTTCACACTATAACACTATCCTCTACTTCACAAGTATTCAAAACATTAAAAATCCTTCGACCTTCAACTAAGAGCCTTCAGCTCCTTTTTATAGGAGAGGGAGAAAGCCATTGTTGCCTTTCTCTTTCCACTAGTTTGGAATAGAAAAAACTAAGATGTTTCTTTAATCTCTATGCTTTTGCCTCCTTGGGAGTTCAGTCTTTTATGGCAGTGACCAATATTGAATTGGTGCTTTGCAGTTTCCTTTGTGAATTGACTATCTTGTGAGGGAAAGCCGGAGATTCAAGTCATTCTCCGTGCGTTTTTTCCCATTTCAAACTCAAAACATGGGTAACGCTGCCCTCTAGTGTAAACAGAGCGTTGCCCTAGCCGCTAACGCGGCACATTTACTGGTCTTATGCATTATAACGCTCCTTCTTTGTTATAGAAAGGTGTTACCTTGGCAGAAATAGGTTTAATTTAGGTCTTTGTCTTCCTTCCATATTTGTCTTCTCCTTTGAGCTGATGAGGAGGTATTTTGACCTGTAACAATCAAATTCTAGCAAAGAATGTCTTGATGGATGTAGTTGTTGCTGATGTCCCACCAAGGTTTGGAATGCTCCTATCTAGGTCTTGGGGTGCAAAACTTAAGGGAACCATACAGCTTGATTTCTCTTATGCCACTATCCCTGTATTTGGCCAGTTGAGGAAGTTGTATAGGGAAAAGAAAATGAAGTATATGATTACCAGCAAATATAAGCCTGTAAACCATCCCATAAATGTTGTCCATACAGATTTAGAGTCTTTTGTCTTGTATTCTGATGGTGGTTTGAATGATGAGAATGTTCAATTGGTACAAGTGGATGAAATACCTGAGATTTCAGAAAATTTCAAAGAGGTCCTCAAAAAGGAAAAGGACAAAGCAGCAAACACTTCTGAAACTCCTGCCTGCCAACAGCAAAGGGACAATGAACAGCCAGAAATCAGCCAAGGTAAAGAAGAGAAAGAGGAAAATTTCTAGCATCTTCAAGAAGAAGAAGAAGGCCTGTGGAGTATGGATTTTGATGGAGCTGTTGGCAAGGATGGAGCTGGCATTGGAATATGGATTAGAAGTCCTTTTTTTCAACCTGAGAAGGTTCCCAGTAATGTTAGATTTTGTGCCTATAAGTTAGCTTTTGATTGCTCTAACAATGAGGAAGAATATGAGGCTTTGATTGCAGGCCTCAAAATTTTGAAGAAGTTAAATGCAAAAAGGATTTCTGTATATGGCAACTCTGAATTGATAATCAAACAGGTGAAGGGAGAATATCAAGAAAAACATCCAAGATTGAGGGCATACAGAAATGTAGTCCTGGACATTTTGAGGACATTCCCAGAGTATACTTTGACAGCAATGCCCAGGATGCAGAATCTGATTGTCGATTCTCTTGCCACTACTGCAAGTAACTTGAAGGTTCCAATGAACTCCAGCAACAAGTTTGAGATCCATGTCAAACATAGGCCTGCTGTTCCGGACAATTTAAGGTATTGGCAAGTATTTTGGGATGATAATGAGATTAATGCATTTTTGCAGGGTGATGGAAAATTCAAAGATACTCCTATAGAGGGTGAGTAGTAGGTTGATGATCAGGAGTTGGAAACAAACCAGATGGACATATTGCAGCTAAAGGATAATGTAATTCCTAGAGGTCTCATACCTCTAGAGGAGCGTTTTGATCAAGATGATGTCGCAAAGAAACCAAGCTTGGTGCCCACAGAGAAAGGAGTTGAAGATGTGAATATTGGAATAGCTGATCAGCCCAAGTTAGTCAAATTATCAAAGGCATTATCCCCTGAGGTAAAGGAGAAGTATGTTAAACTGCTTTCTGAATTTTCTGATGTATTTGCATGGGATTATTCAGATTTGAAAGTGTATGATAAGAACATAATTCAGCATACAATTCCTATCAAGCCGGATCAGAAGCCTTTCCTACAGAAGCTGAGAAGAATCAATCCAAAACTGCTGCCATCAATTGAAAAGGAGGTAAACAAGTTGTATAAAGCAGGAATCATAGTTCCTATTAGATTTTCTGATTGGATTTCAAATTTGGTCCCAGTGCGTAAAAAGAATAGAGAAATAAGACTGTGTATTAAATTTCGGAACTTGAATAAGGCATCCTTAAAGGATAACTACCCACTTCCGAAAATGGACCATATTCTGCAGAGAGTAGTTGGAGCATCTACGATGTCACTACTTGATGGCTACTCAGGGTATAACCAGATCTTGGTGCATGAGAAGGACCAAGATAAAACTGCCTTTACAACACCTTGGGTCTCTTGTGTGTGTGTTCATCTTCCTCATACACCATGTGTGTGCTTTAACATGGTGTTCCTCATATATGAAAGGGAGACCTTCGACCTAAAAGAAGGGAGGTCTACTACCTGTGATGGTTTTAGGTTATCCACCAACCAAAGATGATGGTTTAAGGTTATCCACCAACCGAAGGCATGCTCATGGGCATCCATGTCTCTGGCTACATCTCTGAATCTGGAATGACGAATTGTGGCTCAGGCTCGCTTGAATTGATGTGTCTCTGGCTACAACTCTGAACATGGAATGAGAGATTGTGGCTCAGGCTCGCTTGATCTGACGTCGAAGCTTGTACATGACCACCATTTTCCCCCCTGTCAGGGACAAGGTGAGATGATGGCGAAAACTCAACTGCAAGTTTTCTCAATATCCGTGAACAAGTTCTAACATGTGTCGTAAACATATTCTTGGTTGCTGATGCCCATTGCCAAGAAGCGATCCATCCAAGATGAATCTTGGTTCTTGCAGGAGGCTTGTGTCTGAAGCATCTGTCTGAAGAATGGGTGTGTCGACCACAGTGCTTGCATGGATGAAGATCAAAACAGTGATCTTCCATATGGCCAACTCGATCACAGTGTTGGCATTTCTCAATCTGTTGTTGTTGTGGAACAGGATCTGGAACAGCTGCAGGTGAACTGTCATACATGAATCCGACACTCTGAAATTTGAAAGGCTTGGTGTAGTCTGGAATATGAAAGGAGACATCCTTGTCATATCCAAGACCAGTTCGGTGCTTGTTGTGGACAAGCTCTTCCCAAGGTCTGATGATAGGCTTGAGAAGTGCAGGCTGAGCTGCTGCATCTGCATGTACATCTGCTCTAGTACAATGAACTGAATGGGGATCAGCTGCAACTTTATCTTCTTTCTTTTGATGAGAGTCCTTCACAATCTTCTGAATAGAAATAGGTTCAGAATGGTGACTCTTTTGGTGAAGTTCATCTTGTTGGAGCTGAGATTCCAACTGCAAAAACTCAATCTTTTCTTGTGCATCTTGTAAACAAATCTGAATATTACAAAGAGAATTCTTGCTCATTTTTATCACATCATCAACATTTGAATGAATGAGGTTACTCAACAACACTAATGCCTCATTTATTTTAGCCATTTCAACAACTTAGGCTCAAAAATGAAAGGGTGTCGGCTTCAACCGAAAATGCACCCGTTTACAATGTGATTCAACAAGAAATACAAATGACTCCAAAGAATTTCCAACTATGGAAATCTCAAAGTACAAAATCTGATGATTGCAACTATGAAGAAGCAATACAATGTTAGTTCAATACAATATGCAGCAAAAATGTGCAGCAAAACACTTGCAAGAGGCCTTTAAGGCAGCTGAATTTTTTCTTCAAATAGTTGTTTGAAAATGATGGCAAACTTGTCTTCAAATGTCAATTCTTCAGAAAATCACCTTTATATTAATGCCACAAATCATATAATGTAATCTCAATTTCTTCTATGTATTCAGTCTATCTGCTCCTCATATGCCATTTCCTTCATTTCTGTTGTTCATATTCTCTCTCTGCTCTTCCTCTCTTCCTCTTCTTTTTTCTTCTTCTTCTTCTTCTTCTTCTTCTTTTTTTTTAAATTAATTTAAAAAAATTAATTAAAAATGGGAATTAGTTACAAATGGGGGGAATTTAAAAGAAAGGGGATTAATTAAAAGAGAGGGGATTAATTTAAGGGAATTTATTTAGGGAGAAGGTTTTTTTTTTTTTAGATTAATAAAATATGGAAAGGGGAATTAATTTAAAAGGGGAAGGAGAGCTTTTAATAATAATAAAAAATGAAAATGGGAATGTATATACGTGAGGGAGGGAGAATTAATTAAAATGGGAGTGGTGGAATGGAGTGATAAGGGGAAGAGGGGGGTGAATTTAAAAAATTAAATAAAAGTGAATGCTTGAAAAGAGGCCGTAAGGGAAAATGGAGTCGTGGGGAGTTTTGAGAGGTGCCGAGAGGGAGGAGACATTGTTTGAGATGAGGGTTAGATGCGTAGGTCCAATGCGTAGGTTCTGTGTATGCGTGGGAAGGTGGAGAGTTAGCGTAGATGGCCGTGGGTAACAGACCGTGGAGAGTTAGCGTAGATGGGTAGCTGTGTATGCGCAGACCAGTGAGGGCATATAGCAAGGGGAGTTTAGGGAATAGTGTGGCAGAGTTGAGTGGTGAGAGGAGGCCAGGTTGAGAGAGTCGGCGTGAGGTTTAGGGAGCGAGTGGAAGCCGTAGGTAGAAGAGTAGGGGTGGTACCTTTTTTGTAGGGTCGAGTGTGATGCCGGTGGTAGAGCGTTGTAGAGCTATAAGGAGAGCCGGCAGGGATGTAGGGAGGTGCGTAGAGTATAGGGAATGGAGATGCATTGAGTTGTGAGGAATGAGGGTCGAGTTGTAGGAGAGGGCGCTGAAATTAAATTTTTTTTTTTTTTTTTTTTTTTTTTTTTTTAACAGCAGAGAGCAGAGATAGGAAATCCACTTGAAAAATAGCAGTAGAATTTTTCTTCTTCCAAATATAGAGCAGAATTAATTCCAGCAGCAGAAAAATGGAGAATTTGTAGATTTAGAGACTTGCAGAGAACTCAGAAATCTCAGAAATTTTTCAATGAAAACTCAGAAATATCTTCAAAAACCCTCTCAGCAGCTCAAAAATGCAGAATTTAAAAATACTCAGAAATATTTTCCACTAAAAACTCATAAACTTCTTTAGGAATCCCAATTTAAACAATTTTTCCAACAGCTCTCCAAAACAGAATTTAATGGGCAGAAATTGCAGGAAGAAATCAACCTTCAGAATGGCAGTGCTGCCTTTCTTCAAAACCAATGCCTGAATGCTGCCAATTTCTGAATGTTGAGATTCTGAATGCTGCTCCTCTTCAAAACACTTCTGAATGGCGGCAAAAACACTGCTGCGGAAACTCTGAGTGCTGCAAAAATGACAAGAATTTTTGCAGATATGCACAGGCCATAAGCACAAATGGCTCACTCAATTTGGAGCAGGGCCAGTAATCGCCCACTCTGATACCATGTTAAACACCATGTTAAAGCACACACATGGTGTATGAGGAAGATGAACACACACACAAGAGACTCAACACACAATGAAAGAAAAGTGTGAGGCTTTCTTATTTTCCATTATACAAAGATGTACATTTATAGTACAATGGTGTGACTCTTGGTTTCACATTCCAAGGTCACTTGAACTCCATTGTGACTTTTCGCATTCCACACCTACCCATGTATGATTAGGTGTTCCAACATTCCGGTATGCCAAGATGCCCTTTGGATTGAAGAACGTTGGAGCCACTTTCCAGCGTGCAATGGACATTGCTTTTGCAAATGAAAAAGACGTTTTTCTTGTTGTTTATTTGGATGATTTGACAGTGTTTTCCGGTTCAGATGATGAGCATTTATACCATCTAAGAGTGGTTTTTCAGTGTTTTAGAAAGTTTGGGATTTCTCTCAATCCCAAAAAGAGCCATTTTGCCATGGATGAGGGCAAATTGCTTGGGCATATCATCTCTAAAGATGGCATCTGCATAGATCCAACCAGAGTGGAGGCAATCCAGCTCATAGATCTCCCACGGAACAAGAGATAAATTCAGGCCTTCAATGGTAAGATGAATTTTTTACGCAGATTTATACCTAATATGGCTGAGCATTTGAGAGAAATGACCAATATGTTGAAGAAAGACAACACTGTTAAGTGGAGTGAAGAGGCCATTAAATCATTCAATATGGTAAAGTTAGCTTTGTCTAATGCCCCAGTGCTGATCAGTCCCAACTATACTCAAGATTTTATTATATTTTCGTTTGCATCTGAGCATACTATGGCTGTCGTTTTAATGAAAAAGAAAGATGAAGTAGAAAAGCCAATTTCCTTTTTCAGTAGGACTATTAGAGATGCTGCTTTAAGATATAATATTATTAAAAAACAGGCATTGGCTCTTGTCAAGGCTTTGAAATATTTCAGGGTCTATATTCTACATTCACACACTACAGCATATGTCCCTAACGCAGCAGTCAAGGATGTGCTCATGCAAACTGATTCAGAAGGTCGAAGAGGCAAATGGATAGTAGCTATGTTGGAGTACGATCTGGAGATCAAGCCTACTAATTTGATCAAAGGCCAAGGCTTGGAAAAATTGATGGCTCAATCAAATCTGCGTGCTTTAGATATAAACCTCATTTCAGCAATTTCAAAAGAGGAAGATGAAGGTTTGTTGGTTCCCATTTCAGATATTTTTCTGTAGTCCCCTTGGTATTCAGATATTTTGTATGTTCTTCAGCATCTGTCGCCTCCTCCAAGCATGTCTAAGAGCAAAGGTAGATCTTTGAAGCTTAAATCTGCAAAATATTGCATTTTGAACAGTGCTCTATTTTGGAAAGATCCGGGAGGCATTTTGCTAAATTTCCTGGTTGAAGAAGAAGCTCAGAAGGTAATGCACGATTTCCATAAAGGTGACTATGGTGGTCACCTGTTTTGGAAAACTACAGCGAACAAGGTATTGAGAGCCGAGTATTATTGGCCCACATTATTTTCTGATTTATATAAAGCAGTGATCAATTGTCATGAATGTCAAATTCTCCAAGGGAAGAATAAATTTCTTCCCCTTCCTTTGAAACCTGTTTCAGTGAACGGGCCCTTTCAGCAGTGGGGGCTTGATTTTATAGGAGAAATACATCCCGCGTCCTCAGCACAACATCGATGGATATTGACTGGGATAGACTACTTTACGAAATGGATCGAGGCCATCCCTACCAGGCAAGCAACTGACACGGAAATTATTCAATTCCTGGAATCAAATATTTTATCCCGTTTTGGTTGCCCATGTAAAATTGTGACAGATAATGCAGCCGCGTTCAGATCCAAGAAAATGGTCGATTTCTGTGATAAGTACAACATTGTGCTGGGCCATTCAACAGCGTATTATTCACAGGGAAACAGCCTGCCAGAGTCATCCAACAAGTCGCTGATGAATATAATTAAGAAAATGTTGGAGGCAAACAAAATAAATTGGCACCGGAAGCTTATCAACGCACTGTGGGCAAACAGAGTCAGCAGTAAAAAATCAATAGGTATGTCACCTTTTGAGTTGGTTTATGGTACTGATGTTGTCTTTCCTACTTCTCTTACAGTTCCAGTTATGAGATTATTACAAGAAGTTGGCAGTGAAGATGATGACAACCAGCGAAGAATCAACCAGATGATTCACCTTCAACAAACAAGAGAAGAAGTGTCACAGAAAACAAGTCAGCTGCAGGAGAAGATTAAAAAGATCTATGACAGGAAGACTAAAGCAGAAAAGTTTCAGTTGGGTGATGTAGTTTTGAAATGGGATTCAAGAAATGAAGACAAAGGGAAGCACGGTAAATTTGACAACCTTTGGAAGGGACCATACAGAATTACAGCATACAAGGGCCAGAATGCCTTCTTGATTTCAGAAATGGATGGCCAGGATTGTCCTGGAGGAGCAGTAAATGATAGGCTATTGAAGCACTACCATTGTTGAAGACATGGATCAAAAATCTATCACATAATCATTGTATATACCATTTTATTTTTCCAAAATCAAAGTTCAAAATGCACAGTCATTCAAGTTTGGGGCCTGAGGTGAAGGCTATAAAACTTGGATGATATGGGTATAGTTTGGTTTTATTTCAGTTTTCAGTCTTAGTCTAGAGCCAAAGTCAGTTTGCATTTGTGTCAGTTTTCAACATTATTGAATCCATGCCCAATGGATAAATGCTACTTGGTCTACGGTGTTCTTGGCACCTCCAAGGAGCTACCATCTCCATTAGAGCCAATGTTAGTGTCAGTCTAGTTATATTGCCATCAGTGATCAAAGTTACTGTTTGAATTTGCATATTAGGTGTCTCATACCGAATAAATTTCACCATTCCATTAGGTCATGGATTCATTGGTGGTAGTATCGTTTTGTCAGTTGTCCCTCATGAAGTACTTACTGATTTTCCTTTCTATGGTCTTTAGTTATTAGTCACTTTTATTCTCAAAATAATATCAGTACACCATAGGATGGGTCTCATTAGTTTCTAGGGGTCTCACCATGGTCAAATTAATGAGTCAAATGTCAATAATATCAGCAAGGACATGAGGAAGTCAATAAATTAAAAGTCACAGCACCAGGAAGATCAAAGAGACATTTTATTCAGTTTGATGTAATTTTCACCTCAAAACCATGTTTTGAGGTGAAAATGTGATATTTTTCCTTTATTATCATTCATTATGTAATTTTGTATCATCATAAGTCACAATTCAGAAGCTGTTATCTCCACAAAGTGATGTTCCTTCCTTCATAGAGGTTTTCCGCAGCATGTTTAGCGCCAAAGCATCTTCCAAGCAGATCCATCAGAAAGAGCCTGGAAAGAGCTTTCCGACGGTATACTACACTCTCAAAACTGACTTCTGGATTGAAATTTAAGCCTAAGTGAAGTAAAATTCCCTATACCCCCTATTTCCCCAATTTTCCCTTTGAACTTTGTGTTATTAAAGTTTAATATTCCTTTAAAAACCCCTTTTCCCTTTCCAATCACAAAATCGCATTATAAATATTTTAAATAATATGCGATTTGATTATATAACCACTTCCCCAACCATACCCCGTAGAGACTTTATAATAAACAAATATTAACATTTATTATAAGTCCAGCCCCTTAACCACTTCCCCTTTCTATACCCATATTTCATATCATATATATAAAACCGCATAACCCAAAGTCCTTTCCCCCCTTATTAAATCGCAATCACAACATTTACATAACGTGTTCTGATAGGTTCATCACAAAACTTGCGATGCAATTGATCGTGTCGACCTCCGATTGCTCCGATCTCCGATCCCCGATCCCCCGATCGCGAGTCTTTCCTCCGATGGATCGCAAGTCCTTTCCCCGATCCTCCGATTGTAACAACCTCGATTGATCCAGCACCATCAATCTTCCCCGCCAATCGGACAGCCCTTATCCAATCGCGCCATCGCAAGTCCCTTCTCCGATTGCACGATCGCGACATCCCCCAATTGAAACCTCCGATCGCTCATCCCACCATTGATTACCCCCACCGATCGGACGGCCCACAATAAATCGCAACACTCCCATCGCAACTCCCGATTTCTTTTCCCCTCCGATTGATTGCATTACAAGTTTTGCGATTGCGATTACTCCCCGCTCCCGATCTTCGATTGCGATTGACCCCGGTCCCACTTTAGCCCTCCGCCTATTAATAAATACCGTTCATACCTTTGTATAAAGCGAAAATTCATTTTTTTGTTTACTCTTAAGGGATTTCCCCACTCCATTGTGTATTGCCCATCGGACCCAGGCTAATTGCATCAGAACCTTTTGGGGTGTTGTTTCAACAATGATCACCCCCGATCTCCGATTGCGATTACATTGTTATTTCATCTGCCTGCCCTGCTCCAAAATCCGATTGCGATTTTTGTTTGTTACATTATATCCCTCTGCCGGTTCATTACGATTGTGATTTATGTGGGTCCCGCCTTCTTCCCTTCCTCTTTCCCATTAAAAAATTGGTTTCCCTTCACTAAAAGCAAAATTTTCGTTCAAAGCCATTTTTATTTTAAAATTTGGTTTTATTCAAACAGCAAATGGAGAGCAAAGGAAAGTCAAAGGCTGAAAGCTAAAAATACAACAAAGATATCTGGAACAACAAGAAAATAGGATCAGATTGTCTATTCTGTCCTCAGTTACGATTTAAAGGGATCTATGTTGCAGGTTTCCACTCCTTATTGGCTATCAACTAATTCGAGAGGCATAATGTAACGATGCTCCTTCTTATGGGAAGATTGTTGTTTTTCTTTGCAATATTCAGATTTCAATCCTGGAGTTGTTGTAACAACTCTCCTTTCTGTTGATCTACATTTCCACGAAATGTTCTATTTATTGTATTGTAAATCATTTGTAAAAGGTCGAAGTCTAAGTCTCAGAAAGTAGGGGAATAGTGTGGAAGAACATCTCTGCGCTACATTGTATAGTTTGACAGGAATTAATAAGAGATGCAGCTCTGATTTTTGGGATCCATGTGGTATGAGAGTTAGATTTTGTTTCTTTCCTTTGTTTCATATGTGAATTGTTATGTGTTTCATTCATCCATAAATATTTCCTTTGAATGCTTTCAAGATAGAAAGGTATAATCCATTTTATATGCTCTGCCTTGGGAAATCATTCATGCTCTGTGTTTTTTCTTCTGTTTGTAAAGGGTCCATCTATTGTGCCCTTTCCATCTCCTCACCGTTCTTTCCATCCCATCCTTATTAAACCTTAAATGCTAAGTTTTCTGCCTATCTTGCCCCATGAAATATCCTGTGTCCTGATTTAATTCCTGGTTTCAAACTGTCTCTATATCCCACACATCCCTGAAAATTTATTCATTCGTTCTATTAAACCTTTTCCATCATTTTTATCTAGCCTAATATCAGTCCATTTATTGTGTTCCATTGAATATTCTTTTATGGAGAGAGCCCTCTCCTGTCCTTGTAGGGCTAGCTACAAGGCTGAGCATGGTTTAGTTTGTTACCATGTTTTGCCTTTACAGCCTGGGGTCCAATTCAGGTGCTAACAGAGTGCAAAAATAATCTTCTCCATATCAGAAAAGTCATGAACCAAGAAATATCCTTCGAATAGATTCAACCATCTATCTACGGCATCTGCATCTATTTGACCCTCATATATGGGAATGTCAAAGTTTATTTGTACCTTAAAGGGAGTCAAGCCTCTAGAGTAGCTACTGGATGCAGATGTGTTGCCGGTGGGCAGTTGTTGAAGGATCTGGGCAAAGTTATCCATCATCTTGTTCCTTTTTTTTTCGAGGGCCTCCTCGAGCAATATTTGTATAGGATCTCCTGCTCCCTCATCTTTCTTTTCCTCACCCATGGGCATTCGTTAGGGTTTGCAAGGCTGATCTTGCAAAGGTTCCACCAGATCAAGTCCTAACTCCTTATACCTCGACCTCGTTGGGGACATGCAAAGAAGGATCGAGAAAAAGCAGACCGCTCTGATACCACTGATTCGGATTGATGCAGGAACGCAACAAAATACAGAAATAACCTTAAACATAGAAATACAGCGGAAATAAGGCTTCGTTTCATTAATATCAAATCACAGAAATATGCTTATAAAAATGATGGAAATAAAATAGCTAGGGTGCTGATATCGAATCTCTGAGAAGAGATGTGGCAGCTACAGACCTCTTAATTGTGTTACAATGAGGCTCGAGGGCCTATTTATTATGGAGAAACAATGGAGAACTCTAAATGTCCAAAAACCTAACCCTAGGAGACGAAGCGCCATAATTATGGGCCCCGTTTGGGTAAATTGGTGTTTCAACTTATCGGGGACATAACTTCCACATACTATCTCCGTTTGGGGCTTCAAAACGGCTCCGAAAGTTCAGGACCCGAAAAACTGCTAAAAATAGTAAGTTGTGAAAAAAACTGAAAGAGACAATGGTGGGGCCCCAAGTGGAATAGGCGAGTGGCCACCAATATCCACCTGGATCATTATTATGAGAGAGGAATATAAAATTTGGATGTTGAGTTACTTCAATACCAAGATCGTAGGGAACATAGCCCAAATCTATAATTTCAAAACCTTTCCTCAATTCCTTCTTTATGGATGCAATATAGCTCTCATTTTTCCCTGTCATCATAATATCATCTACATACATCATAAGATATACAATTGGTTTTCCAACTTTCTTGACAAATAAAGTTGCATCATCAAGATCATAATGTTTGAAGTTGAGTTTTAGAAGATGCTCGGCTAACTTCTCATACCAGGCTTGCAGTGCTTACTTGAGGCCATAGAAATATTTTACAAGCTTGCATATTTTGTGTTCTTGACCCTTCACAACAAACCCCTATGGTTGGGAAATAAAAACATTCTCTTTCATATATCCATTCAAGAATTCAGATTTTGCATCCATTTGATGGACTTTCTAACCATTCTGAACTGCCAAGGAAAAGAATGTCTGGATGGTAGCCCATTTTGTTACAGGGGTAAAAGTCTCATCATAGTCAACCCCTTCCTTTTGTGCAAAACCTTTTGCCACAAGCCTGGCTTTGTGCTTTTCTAGTGAGCCATTTGCTTTATACTTGTTCTTGAAGACCCACTTGCATCTTATTGGTTTGGTTCCCAATGGAGGATCAACTAGCTTCCATGTTTCATTCTTTATCAAGGCATCATATTCTTTCTGGATCACTTCTTCCCATTCATCATGAGAAGTGACTTCTTTGAAGGAAGTTGTTTCAAAATCTGTAGACAAATTCAGTTCACAGTCATAAGAAACATCCATATCAATAGGTGAATCAAAATCGTCTCATCACCTCCATTTTGTCTAGTTGAGGTTCATGTTCCTGTATTTCCAACCTCATCAGGAAAACACTTTCAAGTGTCTTTCTCATCCATTTTGGAGGATCTTTCTGAGATGGCCCAGGTTGCTTAGTTGACTGAGATAGGGCTGAATCAGGATTTAGTCTCCCAGTTTTTTCAATCACATTACTCCAAGTGTCATCAGTAGTTGGAGCTTCATGTGGGGGAGAGATTGATTCAGAAGAAGATTCCCCATATTGATCCAATATAGGAATCCCCCCTTCAAGACATGGAATATCATTATCAAATTCTTGAAAACAATTTGCATGTTTGAATCCATCCAAGCGATCAAGTTGTCGCTCAACAACATTGTCAGCCTTGGAAGATTAAAGAAATGTCACATCTCTAGATAGTATAAACTTCATGTTCACTTAATCATAGAGACATTATGATTTGGAGGTATTTGAGTACCCCAAGAAGATACACTTGTGACTCCTTGCACCGAGTTTGTTTCTTTGTTCCTTAGGTATCAAGATATAACAAGTGTAACCAAAAACCCTGAGATGCCTCATCGAAGGAATGTGGCCATACCACATTTCATAGGGAGTCTTATTCTTTATAGCATTAGATGGACACATATTATTTATATACACAACACATAGAACTACATCAGCCCAAAACATTAGTTTCACATTCTTGAAAAAATTCATGGAGCGTACCATATTTAAGATTGTCATGTTCATTCTTTCAGCTACTTTGTTTTGTTGGGGATTATAAGGCATGGTTGTTTGATGTTTGATCCCATGTTGGCAAATATAGTTTTCAAATTCATTTGAAGTGTATTGTTTTCCACTATGAGTGTGAATAGATCCAATATGAGATTTTGCATCATTTTCAATCCATGCATGAAAGTTCTTGAATGTTTCAAAAGCTTCATATTTGTTCTTCAATAAATAGGCCCAACACATTCTAGTGTAGTTTGTTAGTGTCAATCTAGTCATACTGCCATCAGTGATCAAAATTTCTCTTTTGCATTTGCATATTAGGAGTCCCATACCATAAATTTTCACCATTCCATTAGGTCATGGATTCATTGATGGTAGTGGTCTTTCATCAATTTTTCCTCATATGAAAATTTGTTGTTTCTCCTCTCTATGGTCTTAGTCATGATTCAATTTCACTCCATATTCATAGGTCATAGGATGGGTCTCATTAGGTTCTAGGGTCTCACCATGGTCAAATTAATGAGTCGAGTGTCAATAAATATTAGCAAGGTCATGAGGAAGTCAATAAACTCAAAGTCACAGCACCTGGGAAGATCAAAGCAAATGTTTTATTCAGCTTGATGTAATTTTCGCCTCAAAACCATGTTTTGAGGCGAAAACATGATACTTCACTTTTATTATCATCTTATGTAATTCCATATCATCATATGTAATAAGTCGCACTTCAGAAGCCACTATCTCCACAAAAGTCACCACCCTGCCCTTCAGAGAAGTTTTCCACAACATTTTTAGTCCAGAATCATGTCCCAAGTATGTCCATCAGAAAGAGCTCGGAAAGAGCTTTCCAACGGAATATTACACTCTCAAAACTGACTCCTGGATTGAAATATATGCCTAAATGAAAGAAAAGTCCCCTATACCCTAATCCTTCCCCTTTTCCCATTTCTTCCTAAAACTTAATTTTACTAAAGTTTTATGTTTTTCTTTATAAAACATCCCTTGTCCCCTTCCAATTACATAATCACATTACAAAAATCTTTTAAAACATAAGTCCGATGCGATTTAATAAACACTTGCCCCTCTTCCATGCCCGACTTCTGATTGCGATTGCGCTACACCCCCAGTCCCACCTTGATCCCTTCCCCTTTTCAAATGAAATTCGGTCTTTTCCCTTTGTAAAAAGCGTAAAACCATTTTCATTTGTTTTAAATGGATTTCTCCGCTCTTCTATTGTATAACCCCATTGGAATTTTCCAATCGCATTGGAGTTTTTCTTTTTGCCTCATTCCAAAAATATCTACCCCTCTCCCGCTCCGATCCCCGATTGCGATTATACCATCGCATCACATATGTTAATCGCTCTATTATATATCGCATCCCCTTCCTCCCCTCTGATTCCGATTGCGATTGCGATTTGGACCCCACCTCCTTTCCCTTCGCTCCTTCCATTCAAAATGAGTATTTTTCTTCATTAAAGGCATAAATTCAGTTTTGATATTTTCAAAGGGCATTTCTCGGCATGTAAAGAGATTTTCAAAATAAAAAGAAAGGAAACAGTCAAAGGGCCGAGAAACTAAATATGAACCAACGAGACATCTTCAGCAACGATTTAAATGGGATATGTCTTTCATATTTCCTATTTTTCTTTCATCCAGTGTAACAGCGAAATCTTCAGATGCCCCTAAATGTATTGTTGTTCCTTATTTTTAGGGGAAGATTGTTGGTTCTCTTTTCCATATTCGGATTTCAGTTCTTGCGCTGTTAAAACATCTCCCTTTTTCTGTGGATCTATTTCCCCACATTTCAGTCTGTTTAATGTAATTATTTCAGTCATTTGTAATCAGTCTAAAAATCAATAAGGGAATAGTTTGGAAATCAAGGAGGACACTTTGCGCTCCACTGTAACAGGTTTGGACAGGGAATTAATAAGAAATGCAGCTCTGATTTGTGGGATCCATTTGGTATGAAATTTAGCATTTGTTCTCTCCTTTGTGTTCATATGTAAATTTTTTATGTTCACCTTTCATCCATAAACATTTCTAGTTGAATGCTTTCAAGATAGATAGGTAGAATCCATTTTTATGCTCTGCCTTGGGAAATCATTCAATATTCTATGTTTTCTTCTGTTTGAAAAGGATCCATCTCCCATGCCCTTTTCAGCTCCTCACCAGTCTCTCCATTCCATCATTATTTAAACTTAATTGCTAAGTTTCCTGCCTACCTTGCCCCATGAAATACCATGTATCCCTGATTTAATTCCCAGTTTCAAACTGCCCCATTTGTTCCATACATCCCTAAAAATTCATTCATTAAAACATTTTCCCATTTATTATACCTAGCCTAAAATCAGTTTATAATTGTACTTTGTTGAATATCTTTTCACGGAGAGAGCCCTCTCCTGACCTTGTAAGGCTAGCTACAAGGTTGAGCATGGTTTAAAGGTTACCTTGATTTTCCCTTTTCAGCCTGAGGTCCAAATCAGGCAATAACATTTCTTGCGACTCCATTGGGGAGGACGATCTGACTGTCTTTGATCTTATATTATTGGCACTCAAAGTGAATGTGTTATTCTATTTTGAAGAAATTCATAGTCAGGCCCTGTAAAAGAAGAATTATTGAAACCTTTGTCTTAAGATTAAACCCAGGTTGTATAAAACACGACGATTCTTTAGAATCTCTGTAGTTGGACTAAAAAGCTTTGTTCTGTTGCTAGTGGAGTAATATTAGTGGGACCCAGCCATTGAGTTAACGCGAGGAGTTAAGTGCCAAACTACAGCGAAAACCATAGTTAAGCGCAATTCATTTACCAGAAGCGAGTTTCGGGAAACAATACCACCTTTGTCGCGATGCTTTTGGCCCGGAGCGAAACCACGCCAAAAAAACGCGATCCAATAATATTTGGGCACGTCATCTCCCAAATACCACCCATATCGCGCAAATTTTATGTGTTAACCCTCGGCCATTGAAAAAACGCGATATTGATGAGGATCGTTCGATCTGGAGAATGTTAGATCTGACGGAAATCGCGCAGTGAAGTGCACGAGCGATAAATCAAGGTATGGTCTGGTGGTTTTACATTATTAAATGTTTATGTAATTCATAAAAAGGCAAATAATAGATGTGTGGGGCCCCGTTGAATAAAATGTATGTCGCGTTGGTAGAATAAATGGGTTTAGTGATATAAGTTCGAAGGTTGGTGGTTCTCAAAGGAATAGGGCCATTGTTATAATATTTTGATATTATCACCGGAGTGATAAGGTTTGCCTAAATGTTTTAAGTGTGTTCCCCTATATCACATGAAACTTTAAAAGATTTATTTGAGAGGTTTGAAATATTATCGCAAGGATAACATTGTTAAAGCACTTTTGGAGGGGAATATATTTACAAGCACTTATTCCAAAGATCCACAGTCATAATATCTTTGTGGTATCAGAGCATAAAGACGGATCACCCCAGTAATACTTTCCTTATAAATTCCTGGACTCTGGAAGATGATGTTCAGGGTTTTCTAGGCTGAGATATAATTTTGTACAATAGAAATTTAACCACACTGGCTTCAAGAAGATACACAAGGGCTACTATTGATCCAAATCCTCCCCCTATGTTTGAAAATCCTAATCTCATTCCAAGAATAGTAAAAAGACAAGAGGGATCACTAAGTCCTAAACCTATTTTCAGATCCCATACCTGGCCCAGTGAGTAGTTGTTTGTAGAAGATCTTTCTTTTGATGAGAGTTTTCAGCTTTCTTTGTTTAGAAGTAAGTCTGAAACTGCACATGATGACACAGTTTTAGATCCACAATTTCTTGTAGATATTGAAGTTCAAAGAGAAAATACATCAATTGATGATTATATTCTGAATTCCCCTCAATCACATATCACTGTAACTAATATCCCTGATCCTTCAGAGTCATCAGGAACAGCATTTCCTCCTCCCAATTCATCAGAATTCCCATCAGTCAATTCTCAGCTATCATCCCCTCCATCAACACCCCCCTTAAATCCTAGTGGCACAAATACTGTTGTAAATCCACCTCGAGTCATGGCTGCCCGGTATGCACCCTTGGTTTTACCTCAGGTTTTGAATGATATGCCTGTTGATTATCAAAGTAAAATTTCTATCTTTGATGCCACTCAAAGCACCACAGCCCAACAGCATGTTGATAAGATGAATGAATTTTTTGATCTTCATGAGGTAGAGGCAGAGAATGTAACCACAAGGTTGTTTGTCCAAAGCTTTGGAGGTGAAGTTAGAAAATGGTTCAGAGCCTTACCAGCAGGCTCTATCTGCACCTTGCATGAGTTACATACAGAGTTCTTAGACTGGTGGGAGGTAAAGAAGAACCCACTCCAAATTTTTTCTGAGTATGAAAATATTAAAATAAATGTGGGGAAAACTGTACAGGATTATTGTCTAAGATTTAATGTTGTATACAATGCTATTCTGGCTAACCTGAAACCTCCTGTGGGATTAGCCTTACTTAAATTTCCAGATGTCTTCGATGTTGATATGGCATATCAGCTGCGAGAAATAGATCCTTCCACTCTTGAAGACATGCAGAAGATAGTTGTAAGTGTAGAAGAAAATCTACTAGCCAAAAGAGCTCGAAACAGAGCTGAAAAGAGAGTCACTGTGAAAGAAGAAGCGTCTCCTTAAGACAGCAAGATGGACACTTTGATTCGAACAATCGAAAATATGGTTGATCGATTAACCATTTCAGATAGGCCTAAACCACAAATCATGAATCTGAATTTCAGAGGGAAGCAGCCACAATTCAGAATTAAGCAGAGAGAACAGAGAGCGCAGGACCAAGCAGCACCGCAGCAGCAAATCAAAACTCCATTACAGCAGAATTATGTTCAGGGAACTTAGACAGACGATGATGATGATCCTCTGATTGAAGCCAATAATTTCTTCACTGTGGATGGAGCTCCAATCTTTCCCACATAAGATGAAGAATACACAACGACTGCAGACGTTCAAAAAGATGAAGATTTCATTTTGGCCATTGATGCAGTATTAGAAGAAGAGTTCGATGATTACCAAAGAGGGTACATGAATGCTTTATCAGCCCAACAAAAGCAGTATTCATTGACGAACAGAGATGTCCCAATTAGTCCCATTCAGAAGAGAAAAGAGCTCCAATTGAAAAACGATCATTCAAATACGCAGAAGAAAGGGAAAGAGTCGGTCGATCCTTCCTCCAGCAAAACACCGTCAGCGATTAATATAGCGATTGAAAAGAACCAACAGAGCGCAGCAAAGGAGCAAGTAGAGAAGAAAGATCCTCCCATCAAAGAGGTAGAAAAATCTCCTTATTTTAATTTAGAAAATGAAATTTCTAAGTTGAAAGTGTCCATGCCCTTGACTGAGTTGGTGAAAAATAGCACTTATAAAAATCAGGTGTCTAGAATTTTGCAAATAGACTCTGTATCAGATATGGTTAATGTTGAAGATGATTACCCTGAACTCATCTTTGTTCCAGCCACAAAATATCAATCTGAAGAAAGTGAAGTCCCTCCCTTTTACTTGAGTCTTAGATTACATGATTTCATCTTACATAATGCTATGTTGGACTCCAGAGCCTCACATAATTTGATGCCCAAAGCCATCATGGAGAAGTTAGGACTTGATATTACCCACAAATACCATGATTTTTATTCTTTTGACTCAGGTAGGGTCCATTTTATTGGTCTTATCAAAGACTTGGTAGTATCTTTAGATCAAATCCCAGCCAAGAATGTTTTGATGGATGTAGTTGTTTCTGATATTCCACCACGATTTGGAATTCTTCTATCCAAGTCTTGGGGTGAAAAACTTAAAGGAACCATGCAACTTGACTTCTCTTATGCCACCATTCCCGTGTTTGGTCAGTTAAGAAAACTATATAGGGAGAAGAAAATGAAATACATGATCACTAGCAAAGAGAAGCCAGTCAATCATCCCATTAATGCAGTCCACACAGATTTAGAGTCCTTTGTCTTATATTTAGATGGTGGTTTGAATGATGAAAATGTTCAATTGGTACAAGTAGATGAGATACCTGAGATTTTAGAAAATTTTAGGGAAGTCCTCAAACAGGAAAAAGATAAATCAGCAAGTACTTCTGAGCCTCCTGCCTGCCAACAACAAAAAGACAGTGAATAGAAGAAAGATGCAGAAATCAGTCAATATAAAGTGGATAAAGAAGCAAATTTTCAGCATCTAGAAGAAGAAGAAGAAGGCCTTTGGAGCATGGACTTTGATGGAGCTGTTGGCAAGGACGGAGCTGGTATTGGAATATGGATTCAGAGCCCTGTTTTCTAGCCTGAAAAGGTTCCTAGTAATGTTAGAGTATGTGCTTATAAGTTGGCTTTTGATTGCTCTAACAATGAAGTGGAGTATGAAGCTTTGATTGTAGGTCTGAAAATTTTGAAGAAGTTAAATGCAAAAAGGATTTCTGTCTATGGAGATTCAGAGCTGATAATCAAACAGGTCAAAGGAGAGTATCAGGGAAAACATCCCTTATTGAGGGCCTATCGAAATGAAATCCTTGATATCTTAAAGACATTTCCTGAGTACACGTTGACAGCAGTACCCAGGATGTAGAACATTATTGTTGATTCTCTTGCCACTACTGCAAGCAACTTGAAGATTCTGATGAACTCCAGCAATAAGTTTGAGATTTATGTCAAACATAGGCCTGTTGTTCCTGACAATTTAAGATATTGGCAAGTGTTTTGGGATGACAATGAGATCAATGATTTTTTGCAGAGTGATGGAAAATTCAAAGATACTCCAATAGAAGGTGATTATGATGTTGATGATCAAGAAATTGAAGCAAATCAGATGGACATATTGCAGCTAAAGGATAATGTAATTCCTAGAGGTCTCATACCTTTAGAGGAGCCTTTTGATCAGGATGATGTTGCTAGGAAACCAAGCTTGGTGCCTACTGAGAAAGGAGTTGAAGATGTGAATCTTGGGACAGTAGACAAGCCCAAGCTTGTGAAGTTATCAAAAGCATTATCCCCTGAGGTAAACCAACAATATGTTAAATTAATTTCTGAATTTTCTGATGTGTTTGCATGGGATTATTCAGATTTGAAGGGGTATGACAAGAACATAATTTAGCATACTATTCCCATCGAGCCGGATCAAAAACCATTTAGAAATAAGCTGAGAA
Organism: Pinus albicaulis; assembly: GCA_034641835.2. Classification (NCBI taxonomy): domain Eukaryota; kingdom Viridiplantae; phylum Streptophyta; class Pinopsida; order Pinales; family Pinaceae; genus Pinus; species Pinus albicaulis. Next base: position 1,441,822,171 of record CM076579.1, read on the forward strand.
GAATCAACCCAAAGCTACTATCATCCATTGAAAAAGAGGTAAACGGATTGTACAAAGCTGGTATCATAGTCCCAATTATATTTTCCGATTGGATTTCAAATTTGGTCCCGGTACGTAAGAAGACAGGAGAAATAAGATTGTGCATAGATTTTCGGAATCTGAATAAAGCATCCTTAAAGAATAATTATCCACTTCTGAAGATGGACCATATTCTGCAGAGAGTAGTTGGAGCATCAAGGATGTCACTACTCGATGGCTACTTAGGCTATAACCAGATCTTGGTGCATGAGAAAGACCAAGACAAAATTTCCTTCACAAAACCCTGGGGAACCTTCCAGTATGCCAAAATTCCATTTGGACTGAAGAACGCTGGAGCCACTTTCTAGGGAGCAATGGACATTTCTTTTGCCAATGAAAAAGATGTTTTTCTTGTTGTTTATTTGGATGATCTAATAGTTTTTTCTAGTTCTGATGATGAGAATTTGCACCATTTGAGGGTTGTGTTTTAGCGATGCAGAAATTTTGGGATTTCTCTCAATCCAAAGAAGAGTCTCTTTTCCATGGATGAAGGCAAGTTTCTGGGGCATATCATCTCTAAATATGGTATCTGCATTGATCCATCTAGAGTGGAGGAAATTCAGCACATAGACCTTCCACGGAACAAAAAGGAGATTCAAGCATTCAATGGTAAGATGAACTTCTTGCGCAGATTTATACCCAATTTGGTTGAACATATACAAGAAATGACTAACATGTTGAAGAAGGATAGCACTGTTAAATGGAGTGAGGAAGCTATCAAGTCATTTAATCTGGTAAATTTTGCTTTGTCCAATGCCCTAGTCTTGATTATTCCTGATTACACTCAAGATTTCATTATTTTTTCATTCGCTTCGGAGCATACTATGGCTGCAGTTTTGATGCAAAAGAGAGATCATATTGAAAATCCAATTGCCTTTTTCAGTAGGACTATTAGAGATGCTGCTTTGAGGTATAATATTATTGAAAAACAAGCATTGGCTCTTATAAAGGCATTGAAGGATTTTAGGGTCTATATTCTGCATTCACATACTATAGCATATGTTCCTAATGCCACAGTAAAGGATGTCCTCATGCAAACTGATCCATAAGGTCGAAGAGGTAAGTGGATAGCAGCTATGTTGGAGTATGATTTGGAGATCAAACCCACAAAGTTGATCAAAGGACAAGGCCTAGCAAAGCTGATGGCCCAATGAAATTTGCGTGCCCTAGATATAAACCTCATAACAGCAATGTTAGAGGATGAAGATGAAGGTTTTCTTGTTCCAGTTTCAGATATTTTTCTACAATCCCCATGGTATTTTGATATTTTTTATGTTCTTCAGTATCTTTCACCACCTCCAGGGATGTCTATAAGCAAAGGTAGATTACTGAAACTTAAGTCTACTAAATATTGTATTTTAAACAATGCTCTTTATTGGAAATATCCAGGAGGTATTCTACTCAATTGTTTGGTTGAAGAAGAGGCTCAAAAGGTAATGCATGACTTTCACAAAGGTGATTGTGATGTTCATTTTTTTTGGAAAACTACAGCTAACAGAGTGTTGAGAGCACAATATTATTGGCCCACTTAATTTTCAGATTTGTATAAAACAGTGATGAGTTGTCATGAATGTCAAATTTTCCAAGGGAAGAAGAAATTGCTTCCTCTTCCTTTGAAACCAGTTTCAGTAAACGCTCCCTTTCAGCAGTGGGGACTCGATTTCATAGGAGAAATCCATCTTGCATCATCAACACAGCATCGATGGATCTTGACAGGTACAGATTACTTTAATAAATGGATCGAGGTCGTCCCAGCAAGGCAAGCTACAGATACGGTAATTATTCAATTCCTAGAATCGAATATTTTATCTCGTTTTGGCTGCCCTCACAAAATTATAACAGATAACGCAACAGCGTTCAAGTCTAAGAAGATGGTAGATTTTTGCAACAAATACATATTGTCTTGGGCCATTCCACAGCATATTACCCACAAGGCAATGGCCTGGCAGAATCATCGTACAAATCTTTGATAAACATAATCAAGAAAATGTTGGAGGCAAACAAAAGAAACTGGCATCGAAAGCTCATCAACGCATTGTGGGCAGACAGAGTTAGCAGCAAGTAATCTATAGGTATGTCACCTTTTGAACTGGTTTATGGTACTGATGTTGTCTTTCCTACATCACTTACAGTTCTAGTCATGAGATTATTGCAAGAAGTTGGCAGTGAAGATGATGACAATCAGCAAAGAATCAATCAGAGGATCCACCTTCAGAAAACAAGAGAGGAAGTGTCACATAACGCTATTCAGATGCAGGAGAAGATAAATAAAATCTATGATCGTAAGACCAAAGCAGAAAAGTTTCAGTTGGATGATGTGGTGTTGATATGGGATGCAAGAAATGAGGACAAAGGGAAGCACGGTAAGTTTGACAACCTGTGGAAAAAACCATACAAGATTTCAGCATACAGGGGACAGAATGCTTTCTTGCTTTCAGAAATGGATGGCCAATATTTCCCTGGAGGAGCAGTGAATGGTAGGCTTTTGAAGCACTACCATTTTTGAAGATAATGGATCAGAAACTATGTCACCATCATTGTATATACTATGTTATTTTTGGTCAAATTTCAGAATACACAGTCATTGAAGTTTGGGGCTCGAGGTGAAGGCTATAAAACTTGAATGATGTGTATGGTTTGGTTTTATTATACTTGTAAGTCTTAGTATTGAGCCAGAGTCAGTTTTCATTGTGCCAGTTTTTAGTGTTTTTGACTCCATGCCCAATGGATAAGGCTACTTGGTCTACAGTGTTCTTGGCACCTCCAAGGAGCTACCATCCCCATTGGAGCCAATGTTAGTGTCAGTCTAGTCACACTGCCATCAGTGATCAAAATTTCTCTTTTGCATTTTCATATTAGGAATCCCATACCATAAATTTTCACCATTCCATTAGGTCATGGATTCATTGATGGTAGTGGTCTTTCATCAGTTTTCCCTCATATGAAAATTTGTTGATTCTCCTCTCTATGGTCTTAGTCATGATTCACCTTCACTCCATATTAATAGGTCATAGGATGGGTCTCATTAGGTTCTAGGGTCTCACCATGGTAAAATTAATGAGTCGAGTGTCAATAAATATCAGCAAGGTCATGAGGAAGTCAATAAACTCAAAGTCATAGCACCTGGGAAGATCAAAGAAAATTTTTTATTCAGCTTGATATAAGTTTCGCCTCAAAACCATGTTTTGAGGTGAAAACATGATACTTCACTTTTATTATCATATTATGTAATTCCATATCATCATATGTAATAAGTCGCACTTCAGAAGTTTCTATCTCCACAAAAGTCACCACCCTACCCTTCAGAGAAGTTTTCCACAGCATTTTTAGTTCAGAATCATGTCCCAAGTATTTCCATCAGAAAGAGCTCGGAAAGAGATTTCCAACGGAATATTACACTCTCAAAACTGACTCCTGGATTGAAATCTATGCCTAAATGAAAGAAATGTCCCCTATACCCTAATCCTTCCCCTTTTCCCATTTCTTCCTAAAACTTTATTTTACTAAAGTTTTATGTTTTTCTTTATAAAACATCCCTTGTCCCCTTCTGATTACATAATCGCATTACAAAAATCTTTTAAAACATAAGTCTGATGCGATTTAATAAACACTTGCCCCTCTTCCATGCTCGATTTCCGATTGCGATTGCGCTACACCCCCAGTCCCACCTTGATCCCTTCCCATTTTAAAATGAAATTCGGTCTTTTCCCTTTGTAAAAAGAGGAAAACCATTTTCATTTGTTTTAAAGGGATTTCTATGCTCTTCTAATGTATAACCCCATCAAACTTTTCCAATCACATCGAAGTTTTTCTTTTTGCCTCGTTCCAAAAATATCTACCCCTCTCCCGCTCCGATCCCCGATTGCGATTATACCATCGCATCGCATATGTTAATCGCTCTATTATATATCTCATCCCCTTCCTCCCCTCTGATTCCGATTGCGATTGCGATTTTGACCCCACCTCCTTTTCCTTCGCTCCTTCCATTCAAAATGAGTATTTTTCTTCATTAAAGGCATAAATTCAGTTTTGATATTTTCAAAGGGCATTTCTCGACATGTAAATATATTTTCAAAATAAAAAGGAAGGAAATAGTCAAAGGGCCGAGAAACTAAATATGCACCAGCGAGACGTCTTCAGCAACTATTTAAATGGGATATGTCTTTCAGATTGCCTATTTTTCTTTCATCTAGTGTAACAGTGAAATCTTCATATGCCCCAAAATGTATTGTTGTTCCTTATTTTTAGGGGCAAATTGTTGGTTCTCTTTTCCATATTCAGATTTCAGTTCTTGAGCTGTTAAAACATCTCCCTTTTTCTGTGGATCTATTTCCCCACATTTCAGTCTATTTAATGTAATTATTTCAGTCATTTGTAATCAGCCTGAAAATCGGTAAGTAAGGGAATAGTGTGGAAATCAAGAAGGACGCTCTACGCTCCACTGTAACAGTTTTGGACAGGGAATTAATAAGAAATGCAGATCTGATTTGTGGGATCCATGTGGTATGAAATTTAGCATTTATTCTCTCCTTTGTGTTCCTATGTAAATTTGTTATGTTCACCTTTCATCCATAAACATTTATAGTTGAATTCTTTCAAGATAGATAGGTAGAATCCATTTTTATGCTCTGCCTTGGGAAATCATTCAATATTCTGTGTTTTCTTCTGTTTGAAAAGGATCCATCTCCCATGCCCTTTTCATCTCCTCACCAATCTTTCCATTCCATCATTATTTAAAATTAATTGCTAAGTTTCCTGCCTACCTTGCCCCATGAAATACCCTGTATCCCTGATTTAATTCCCAGTTTCAAACTACCCCATTTGTTCCATACATACCTAAAAAATTCATGCATTAAAACATTTTCCCATTTATTATACCTAGCCTAAAATCAGTTTATAATTGTACTTTGTTGAATATCTTTTCACGGAGAGAGCCCTCTCCTGACCTTGTAGGGCTATCTACAAGGCTGAGCGTGGTTTAAAGGTTACCCTAATTTTCCCTTTTCAGCCTAAGGTCCAAATCAGGCAATAACATAGTCATCAATAAATGTCATCATATATTTATTACCATTTGCAGAAGGAATAGGCATTGGGCCACATAAAACGGAATGAATGAGTTCAATTTTTCTATGTGTTATGGAATGAGAATCATGAAAATACTATTTGATGTGCTTTACTATGATACAACCATCACATTACTTAAGTTTCCTACGAATTGTAGACAAACCAATAACACCATTTTTCTTCAACAAATGAAGGTTGCCATATTTCAAGTGTCCTAATATAGCATTCCATAAAAGAATTGATGAAAATCTACCTTCATCATAGCAAGAACTGTATGAAAATTTTTGTGCACAAGCATAGGTTCCTTGCAACTTCAGAAGTATTTCTTGTTTTATCCCTGTCATGACAAGTGAATGATCTTATGCTTTTTTTACCTCGACCTTTCCATCAAATATATGAATGGAGTTTCCTTGTTGGAATATGTGGACCAAATACAACAAGTTCCTCCTTGGCTCCTGAAGGTATAGAACATCATCCAGAAGAAAGTCTGGAAGACCAGGCAGTTTGAGCCTGATGGTGCCAAGCCCAGATGGCTTGAGTTTGGATTTGACTATAAATTATAATTCTCCATCAACATTATCAGTGAATTATTCAAATAAATCTCTCCTGAAAGTCATGTGGCAAGTTTCTCCTGAATCAAGCAACCAATCACCTTTCCATGAAGCAAGTGAAGCATTTAATAAGTCTTTAGTTACTCCAATGTTGCAATGTGCCACAACATAATGAGCGGATTCGGGTGTTTTACCTTTCCCTTTGTTATTTTTTTACCTTTCCCTTCGTTTCTTTCCTACTCAATTTAGTCCCAAGGAAACATACAAGTGGAATCATTATGTCCATATCTATTTCATCGTATGCAATGAAGATGAGACTTTTCTTCTTGGAACTGTCTACCCCCCCTGCCTCTAAAATTTCTCCTTTTTCTTCTTCTTCAGCTACCTATTCCTCTAGAGGAATCTTAAGCGTGATTCTTATCCTTTTGTGCAAGTCATATAGCTTCTTCAGTAGACTGAGGATTTGTCTTCTTCCCAAAATCCTTCTCTCTCTCAATAAAATTCTTCTCAATGGAGTCAAAGGTAATCTCCTTAAGGTTTCTACTTGCTTTCAATCTCTCAAGATAATGTGAATAGGTGGGATATAGTGCCTTGAAATAAGCTATGAGAGGAATATCTATCTCAATACCAGTGGATTTTATATCATGCATAATTGATCTTACTTCTAATATTAAGGCAAGAGGGTCATCATTTTTCAATTCAAGACTGAACAACTTGATCATCAATTGAACAACTTCAAGTTCAGAGTGAGAGTCATGAAATTCCTTCAACTTCTTTAAATCTTCAAAGGAATTTGAAAAAGGAGAAATATGGCAACTCACCTCTTCAATTATTGATGCTACAATCAAGGCATAGGCCTCATTGTTCTTGTTTTCCCAAATGGCAAGCTACTTGTCTGAAGTGAGATTTTCAAGTGTATTGTATCCTACACCTTCACAAACTTCGTTCCACAAATCATTGAAAATGAGGGAGTGTTTTATCTTCTAGGACCACTCAGGATAGTTATTTTTTCCAGAGATAACTACTCCCACAATGGAGATGAGTGAATGCATTATAAAATTTAAATTGGGCCCAAAATACTTGCAATAAAATTGACATGTCTCAGCAACTAATTAATTGGCATACAATTATATCTTCAAAAATGGCAAGCTCTCAAATATATCTTCAAATAAATCCTCCAAAATATACTATCATATATCATATCGCACCATACCACTCACACCTCCTTTAAAAAATACACCATTCACACCTTTAAAAATACACCATATGTTTTATAATTTTATTTTAAAAAAAGGAACAGAAGGCATATATAAAAGTTCACTTATGAACCATGAGACGTCCATAAATGGAGATCGGTGTATTCCACATATAATAAATGACCATACGCACATCTGAAATTCAACGCATTCCAATGCACTGAATGAGAGCTCCATTCAACGATTAAAATTGCTCCAGGGAAATTATTTCAATGCACATAAACAATGAACAAACTTCGACGTAGAGAAATATATTTATAATGCAATAAAGGAACAAACGCAATCTCAACACTCCTTCTCAACAAGATAAGGATTATCTTCCACCCCTATCCTGCCTCTGTGGTATTCGGAGTTTTTCCTGGTGAGCACCTTCGTCAAGATATCAGCATCCTGATCCTCCGTGGGAATGTATGAAAGTAACATGATCTTCCGCTGCACACAATATCTGATATGATGATACCGGATGTCAATGTGTTTAGATCTATCATGAAATAATGGATTAACCAAGAGTTTAATGCAACTCTGATTATCACAATAAATCACAGTAGGATCTAAGTGTGAACCGAACAACCCGACCAGGATCTTCCTCATCCATATAGCCTCGCATGCAGCCAAACTCGTTGCCATATACTCAGCCTCTACTGAACTGAGTGCCACGGATCTCTGTTTCCTGCTGTACCAAGAAACTGTTGTTGACCTGATACTGAAAATCCCTCCAGATGTGCTCTTTTTGTCCGTTGGGCTCCCTGCCCAATCTGCATCTGTGAAGCCGCACAGCTTCACCCCATCCGAATGTCTGTACCATAATCCATATCCCGATGTGCCTCTGAGATATCTCAATACATGCTTGCCTTCCTTCCAGAAGAGCTTGGTAGGCTTAACCATAGCTTGTGAAAGCTAGTTAACAGCATAGCATATGTCAGGTCGTGTATTGACCAGATAAATAAGCGATCCCACCAACTGTCGATAAATAGTGGCATCCACTACCTCCGCCGAAGTAGCATCCTCCTTCCTCCATCCACCAGGAAGAGGATTATCAACAGGCTTGTAGCCATGCATGTTGAACTTCTCCAGTATCTCTTGGGCATAATTTCCTTGAGAAACAAACAATCCATCACTGCGCTTCCAAATTTCCAATCCCAGGAAATAATGAAGGAGGCCCAAGTCCTTCATCTCAAACTCCTTTGCAAGATCAGCCTTGCATGAGTGTATCAACAGTTCATCACCTGTCAAAATCAAATCATCTAAATAAAGTACAATGATCAGCAACTTACCCTCCACCACAATCTGGTATAGGTTCGAATCCGCCTCACTCTTGGAGAATCCAAGTCCGGTGAAATAACTGTCTATCCGTGTGTACCAAGCACGAGGTGCTTGTTTCAACCCATACAACGCTCTCTTGAGCCTGCACACATGCGACTCGCTGCTGAAGATCTCGAAACCTTCGGGCTGCTCTATGTACACCTCCTCCTCAATCACCCCATTGAGGAATGCAGTCTTCACATCCATCTGATGAATGTGCCACCCCATCTGCGCTGAGAGAGCAAGAATCGTCCATATGGAAGAATACCTTGCGACAGGTGCAAAGGTCTCCTCATAATCGATCCCCTCTATCTATGAGAAGCCTCGGGCAACAAATCTTGCCTTGTACTTCTCCACACTCCCGTCAGCTGCCTGCTTCACTTTGTAGATCCATCTCGAACCCACCACTGATTTCCCCTCCGGTCTCGGGACAATCTCCCATGCACTGTTTATGACAATCGAATCATACTCTTCCACCATGGCATCTACCCATGCGGGATCCTCCACAGCTTCCTCGAAAGAGGATGGCTCTGTCACGATACACTTGCTCATAAGAGCCATGTATCCAGTATATCGGTCAGGTGACTGTCTCTGTATGCACTGTGATGTAGGTGCTCCTACAACCTTCTTTGCATCTTGAGCCAGTCGCTCAGCTTTTGTACTGCACTTCCGCCCTCTGATGGTTGGCGTTGCATGAGTGGTCTCTTCCACTCCATGAACCTCCTCTTGTGGCTGATCCACATCCAAAGACTCATCCTTAGGAACTAATAGTTCCTCATCTGCATTCAAGTGTGGCTCCCTCTCAAGCGAACACTTCATGGCTTTCTCCTCATGAAATTTGATATCTCGTCGCATAACAGTCTTCCGACTGTCTGGAAAATACACACAATAGTTGTGGGGTGTTTCTGTGTACCCCACAAATATCCCAACTTCTGCGGTCGGCTCCAGCTTCTTCCTGGCATCCTTCGTCACATGAATGTAAACACGTGAGCCAAAAATCTTCAAATGAGAAATATCAGGCTTCTTACCAGAAAACGCCTCCTCGGGTGTACTCATGCCAAGTATCCTATGAGGACAACGATTTTGCACATAAACCGCAGTGTTGCATGCTTCTACCCACAAGTGTATGGGAAGGCCCTGATCATGCAACATCGCCCGTGCAATACCCACGATCGTTCTATTCTTTCGCTTCTCGACCCCATTCTTCTGTGGGTTATGAGGCGTTATGAGCTCTCTTCAAATTCCTTCTGCGCTGAAAAAGTATTTGAATTCGCCAGAGATTAATTCACCACCATTATCGCTCCTAAGAGCCTTCACCTGCTTCCCCGATTCTTTCTCAACCAATGCCTTGAACTCACAGAAATTTGAGTATATCTCGCTCTTCTTCTGCATGAGGAAGATCCAGCACTTACGAGAAAAATCATCAACAAAGATCACATAATACCTGTGCTTTTCTGTCAAAGCTACTGAGAAAGGTCCACACACATCTGTGTGAATTCTCTCAAGGATCGTCGTGGCACGACGATCCTTCTCATGAAAGGTGGCTTTCACAAATTTTCCCAAAGTACATCCCTTGCACTGATCTGACTGCGCAAGAGTACCCTTAGGAAGCCCAGTAGAAATCTGTTGCAGTATCTTCAAAGCTCCATGGTGAAGGTGGCCCAATCTCCGGTGCCATAGCTCGCCATCATCCCGGCTCACCACTCCTTCTGCCTTGCCTGCCATTGTTCCGCAGCCATCTACCTGAAATTGATAAAGGTTCTTAACTTGATCCCCTATCTTTCGGGTCTCACCAGTTGCCTTACTGCGCAGGAAAGCCTTTCCCTCGCTAAATACAACATCATATCCCTTGTCTTCTAACATCGCCACAGAGATAAGATTCTTCTTCAATCCTGGAACATGCATCACTTCCTTTAATACGAAGGGTTTACCAGACTCCCTCTCAAACGAAATGGTACCGATACCAGTCGCACTGAATCTACCATCATCACCAATCTCGATGTGCACTCCAAGATCTTTCTCATCCAGATCAATAAACAAATCTCGATCTCCTATCATGTGAAAATACGCACCATTGTCAAGAAACCACACTGAACCCATCACACTTGAGACCAAGCATGCGATCAGCGAAAAATCCAGCTCAAACTGTGAGGCTAAGGCCTCTCCAACTGCAAATCCAGCAGCCTGCTTATTTTTCTTCTTCTGTGGACAATTAGTGGCGTAATGTCCGTGTTGGTGACAGTGAAAGCACTTAACCTTGGACATGTCCCGCTTCTTGCCTTTCGCACCGGATTGAGAAGCATTCTTCTTGCTCTTCACCTTCCTTGCTTTGGTAGCCAAAGCGCAATTTTCTTCATCAGAGTTCTTTGATGAAGATCCGTCCCTGGTACTTCGCCTTATCTCCTCTTGCACAAGATCTGACCAAAGTCTCTCCCATCCTGGCAATTTCTCCCGACCATTGACAGAGTCCTGATAGGAATGCCAACTCTTCAGAAGTCCAAGGAGAGCCAAGCTCACCAATTCCTTGTCATCAACAGTAACCCCCACACTTCCCAGCTCATCCCTGCATTGGATGAACTTCGTGAGGTACTTGGGCATATTGTCGCCTTTCTCCATTTTTATGTTCCTAAGTTTATCCTTGAGCGCCAACTTCCTCTGGTCGCTCTTGCTTTGGAATAAGTCTGTCAATGCTTTCCACATCAAGAATGGAGAAGCCTTACCATGAAGGCTGGACACTATGTGATCCCTCACACCTTCCGACATAATTCTTCGACACTTTGTTGTCTTCTTTTGCCATGCGTCAAGTATGGCAGCATCGCTAGAAGTAGGTTTTGGAATTTCAGCATCTATGAACTCCTTCAACCCATTGTGCACCGCCTCCATCCTGTCCTTCCATGAAATATAATTTGAGCTACCCTCAAGGGCATACTCCAATTGTAATCCGTTGAAAGACATCTCAACTTCGACACCAATAAAACACTACTGCAAATTCGAATTCCACCAACACAAAACTCAACCGCTTCAATGTTTTGCAATTGCTCCAATGAACAATATCGCTCTGATACCATGTAGAAATTTGAATAACTGAAATTTTATCCACCGAGATTCTCCTGATCACACACTATTTTAACTTCATGCACAATACAGAATCTCTTCTACCATTGATCATTAATTGCGGAAATAAAAACAATCGCATGCGCACATTAAAACCATAAATAATCACACATATGAACACAGTATTTCATGGGAAAGCTTAAAGCTGAAAACCCCAAATATCTATATATTATATTTCATAGATATCATGTAACAATCATCATACAAATCTCCTCACAAGCTCTCAGTACAATCTCCAATTGCTACACACTAATCAAGCTAGATCTAGCAAAACACATGCTCCAATCTCTGCCACCTCATAGCTTGCCTCTATTGTGTAATCAATGCTGAAGAATGGCTCATAAATAACTTTGAACCACCTGGCTTGTACTGCGCAATCCTCATTGGCATATCCAATCACTGGTTGTTGCAAATCATGCAACAGTATAGTCACAACTGATAGTCACACTGCTTTTTCACCTATCTCTTCACTGGTCTCCACTGAAACTGTCCATGCACTGAATTTAACTAATGTATTCTTTAGTTGATTAATGAGTTATTATTTAGTGAATTAATTAATAATTAATTCACACCACTCTCACTAGTGTATCAATCAGTTAGACTAGATACAACTAGCTCAACTATGTTTAGATTAGTTAAACTGAACACAACTCCATTAACTTCCTCAATCAACTCCACCAAACTCTCTCACATGAGTTCTAACTGAAGTATCCATGCAATAGCTCCACTTAACCCTTAGGAATAGCGTAATTCCTTCTGTCAGCTCCTGTGCCACATCTGTGCACTTAACTGAAGTGCTCCAAGAGAATAATATAATGTTTATAGTCCAAATATTATTAAGAGCTAATAATATTCGACATATCTATTTTTAGACTAGCAATCTAAAAATAGATTTCGCCTAATATGTCTAAAAATAGAAGTCCATCTATTTTTCCAACTTGACCAACCATCCACAAATAGCATCTTGCAACTCATAGAATATGATCGACATGTCTAAAAATAGACATAGTCTAAAAATAGACTTTGCGCCAAAAATAGCCTGCGGGCCCACTTAGTGAAGGCGACTTCTTTCCACTAAGCTCATCATATTGTTGCAATCTCAACACACTAATCGAGCTAATCTTGCAAATCCATGCACGGAAGTATTTGCCACCTTGCTTTTACCTCTTGTACATGATCCTATTTGAAGAATGGCTTTGAATGAACTCGAATTCAACCAGCCTTGCTCACACAATCCTCATTGGCATCTCCACTGAGTGTTGGATGCAATCAATGCATCACTATAGTCACAATTGATAGTCACACTTGCTCTTTCACCTACCTCTCCACTGGTCTCCACTGAAACTGTCCATGCACTGTAGTTAACTGATGTATTCTTCAGTTGATTAATGAGTTATTATTTAGTGAATTAATTAACTAATTAATTCACACCACTCTCACTCGTGTATCAATCATTTAGACTAGATACAACTAGCTCAACTGAGTCTAATTGAGTTAAACTAAATACAACTCCATCAACTACTTCTATAACTCCACCAAACTCTGTCACATGAGTTCTAACTGAAGTTCTTATGCATTAGCTCCAGTAAACCCTCAGGAATAGCGTAATTCCTTCTGTCAATTGTTGTGCCACATCTGTGCACTTAACTGAAGTGCTCCAAGAGAATAAGATAATGTTTAGAGTCCAAATATTATTAAGAGCTAATAATATTCGACATATCTATTTTTAGACTAGCAATCTAAAAATAGATTCCGCCCAATATGTCTAAAAATATAAGTCCATCTATTTTTCCAACTTGACCAACCATCCAAAAATAGCATCTTGCAACTCATAGAATATGATCGACATTTCTAAAAATAGACTTTGCGCCAAAAATAGCTTGCGGGCCCACTTAGTGAAGGCGACTCTTTTCACTAAGCTCATCATCTTGTTGAATCTCAACACTCCCTCTCAACAAGATAGGGATTATCTGCCACCCCGATCCTGTCTCTGTGGTATTAGAATTTGCTCCTTGTGAGTGCCTTCGTCAGAATATCTACATCTTGATCCTCTGTAGGAATGTAAGAAAGCAACATGATCTTCTGCTGCACACAATCTCTGATATGATGATACAGGATGTCAATATGTTTAGATCTATCATGAAATTCTGGACTAACCGAGAGTTTAATGCAACTCTGATTATCACAATATATCACAGTAGGATCTAAGTGTGAATTGAACAACCCGACCAGGATCTTCCTCATCCATATAGCCTCGCATGCAGCCAAACTTGTTGCCATGTGCTCGGCCTCCACTGAACTGAGTGCCACGGATCTCTGTTTCCTGTTGTACCAAGAAACTGTTGTAGACCCGATACTGAATATCCCTCCAGATGTGCTCTTTCTGTCCATTGGGCTCCCTACCCAATCTGCATCCGTGAAGCCATGCAGCTTCAACTCATCTGACTGTCTGTACCACAATCCATATCCCGATGTGCCCCTGAGATACCTCAGGACATGCTTTCCTGCCTTCCAAAAGAGCTTGGTAGGCTTAACCATAGCTTGTGAAAGCTGGTTAACAACATAGCATATGTACGGTCGTGTATTGACTAGATACATGAGCGAACCAACCAACTGTCGATAAATAGTGGCATCCACTACCTCTACCGATGTAGCATCCTCTTTCCTCTAACCACCAGGAAGAGGAGTGTCGATAGGCTTGCAGCCTTGCATGTTTAACTTCTCCAGTATCTCCCGAGCATACTTTCCTTGAGACACAAATAGTCCAACCTTCCGTTGCCAAATTTCCAATCCCAGGAAATAATGAAGGAGGACCAAGTCCTGCATCTCAAACTCCTTTGCAATATCTACCTTGCATGAGTGTATCAACAGTTCATCACCTGTTAGTATCAAATCATCTACATAAAGTACAATGATCAACAACTTACCCTCCACCACAATCTGGTATAGGTTCGGATCTGCCTCACTCTTGGCAAAACCAAGTCCGGTGAAATAACTGTCTATCTGTGTGTACCAAGCACGAGGTGCTTATTTCAGCCCATACAGCGCTCTTTTGAGCCTGCACACATGCGAATCGCTGCTGAAGATTTTGAATCCTTCAAGTTGCTCTATGTACACCTCCTCCTCAATGACTCTGTTGAGGAATGCAGTCTTCACATCCATTTGATGAATGTGCCAACCCATCTGTGTTGAGAGAGTAAGGATGGTCCGTATGGAAGAATACCTTGCGACAGGTGCAAAGGTTTCTTCATAGTCGATCCCCTCAATCTATGAGAAGCCCTGAGCAAAAAATATTGCCTTCTACTTCTCGATGCTCCCGTCAACAGCTTGCTTCACTTTGTAGATCCATCTCGAACCTACCACTGATTTCCCTTCTGGCCTTGGGATAATCTCCCATGCACTGTTTCTGACAATCGAATCATACTCTTCCACCATGGCATCTACCCATGCGGGATCCTCCACAGCTTCATCGAAATAGGATGGTTTTGTCATGATACACTTGCTCATCAGAGCCATGTATCCAGTAAATCGGCCAGGTGACTGTCTCTGTCTGCGATGTGATGTAGGGGCTCCTACATTCTGTGTTGCATCAAGATTCAGTCGCTCAGCTTCTGTAGTGTGCTTCCACCCTCTGATGTTTGGCACTGCATGAGTGGTTTCTTCCACTCCATGAACCTCCTCTTCTGGCTGATCCACATCCTGAGGCTCATCTTTAGGAACAAGTAGCTCCTCATCTGCATGAAAGTGTAGCTCCCTCTCAAGCGACAACTTCATGGCTTTCTCCTCATGAAATTTGATATCCCGTCTCACAATAGTCATACGACTGTCTGGAAAATACACACGATAGTTGTGGGGTGTTTCTGTGTACCCCAAAAATATCCCAAATTCTACGGTCGGCTCCAGCTTCTTCCTGGCATCCTTCCTCACATGAATGTAAACAGGTGAGCCAAAAATCTTCAAATGAGAAATATCAGGCTTCTTACCAGAAAACGCCTCTTCGGGTGAACTCATGCCAAGTACTCTATGAGGACAATGGTTTTGCACGTAAACCATAGTGTTTCATGCCTCAGCCCAAAAGTGTATGGGAAGGCCTTGGTCATGCAACATTTCCCGTGCAGCACCCATGATTGTTCTGTTCTTTCTCTCCGCGACCCCATTCTGCTGTGGGTTATGAGGCACTATGAGTTCTCTTCGAATTCCTTCTGCGCTACAAAAGTATTTGAATTCGCCATAGATGTATTCACCACCATTATCACTCCTTAGAGCTTTCACCTGCTTCCCCGACTCTTTCTCAACCAGTGCCTTGAACTCATATAACTTTGAGTTTGTCTCGCTCTTCTTCTGCATGAAGAAGATCCAGCACTTACGAGAAAATTCATCAAAAAATATCACATAATACCTGTGATTTGTTGTCGAAGCTACTGAGAAAGGTTCACACACGTCTATGTGAATTCTCTCAAGGATCGTCGTGGCGCGACTATCCTTCTCATGAAAATTGGTCTTCACAAATTTTCCCAAAGTACATTCCTTGCACTGATCTGACTGCACAAGTGTACCCTTAGCAAGCCCGGTAGAAATCTGCTGCAAAATTTTCAAAGAGCCATGGTGAAGATGGCCCAATCTCCTGTGCCACAATTCGCCCTCATCCCTGCTCACCACTCCTTCTGCTTTACCTGCCATTGCTGCGCAGCCATCTACCTGCAATTGATCAAGGTTCTTAACTCGAACCCCTATCCTGCGGGTTTCACTAGTTGTTTTACTGCGCAGGAAAGCCTTTCCCTCACTAAAAACAACATTATAGCCCTTGTCTTCCAACATCACCACAGAGATCAGATTCTTCTTCAATCCTAGAACATGCATGACATCCTTTAATATGAAAGGTTTACCAGACTCCCTCTCAAAGGAAATGGTCTCGATACCAGTCGCAGTGTATCTACCATCATCACCCGTCTCGATGTGCACTCCAAGATCCTTCTCATCCAGATCACTAAACAAATATTTGTCTCTGGTCATATGGAAAGATGCACCACTGTTAAGAAACCACACTGATCCCATCACACTTGAAACCAAGCATGCGATCAGCAAAAAATCCAGCTCAAACTACGAGGCTAAGACCTCTCCAGCTGCAAATCTAGTAGCCTGCTTATTTTTCTTCTTCTGTGGACAATTAGTGGCGTAATGTCCGTGTTGGTGACAGTGAAAGCACTCCACCTTGGACAAGTCCTGCTTCTTGCCTTTTGCACCGGATTGAGAAGGATTTTTCTTTCCCTTCCCTTTCCTTGCTTTGGCAGCCAAAGCGCAATTTTCTTCATCTTCATTCTTCAATGAAGATCCATTCCTGGTACCCGGCCTTATCTCCTCCTGCACAAGATCCGACCAAAGTCGCTCCCATCCTGGCAGTTTCTCCCGACCATTGACAGAGTCCTCGTAGCTATGCCAACTCTTCGGAAGCCCAAGGAGAACCAAGCTCACCTAGTCCTCTTCATCTACAGTAACCTCCACACTTCCCAGCTCATCCCTGCATTGGAAAAACTTCGTGAGTTACTTGGGTATACTGTCGCCTTTCTCCATTTTTATTTTTTTGAGCTTGTCTTTAAGTGCCAACTTCCTCTGGTCACTTCTTCTTTGGAACAAGTCTGTCAAAGTTTTCCACATCAAGAATGGAGAAGATTTACCATTAAGGCTGGACACTATGTGATCCTTCACACCTTCCAACAGAATATTTCAACATTTTGTTGTCTTCTTTTTCCATGCGTCAAGTGCGGTTGCATCGCTAGAAGCAGGTTTTGGAATTTCTACATCTATGAACTCCTTCAACCCATTGTCATACAGCACCACTTCCATCCTGTCCTTCCATGCAATATAATTCGAGTTGCCATCAAGGGCATACTCCAATCACAATCCATTGAAATACATTTCAATGAATGCTCAACTTTGACACCAAGAAAACACTACAGCAAATTCGAATTCCACCAGCACAAAACTCAACCGTTTCAATAATTGCAATCTGCTCTGATCAATATCCCTCTGATACCATGTATAAGTTATATAAATTATGTGTTATATGTCCAATATTCTCCTGATCACACACTATTTTAACTTCATGCATAATGGAAAATCTATTCCACCATTGATCATCACATGCGGAAATTAAATCCATTGCAATGCACACATGAAACCGTAAAAATTCACACACATTAACACAGTTGTTTAACGGGAAATCCTGAAGATAAAAACCCCAACTATATGTATATAAAATATGTCATAGAGATCATGTAACAATCCTCATACAAATCTGATCATATCAAGCTCTCAGTACAATACAATCGCTACACACTAATCAGGCCTGATCTTGCAAATCCATGCACCGATCTTTGCCACCTGCTAGCCTGCCTCGCAATCCCTGCTGAAGAATGGCTCTGAATGAACTCAAATCCACCAATATTGCACTACACTATCCTCATTGGCATCTCCACTGAGTGTTGGATGCAATCAATGCATCACTATAGTCACAACTGATAGTCACACTTACTCTTTCACCTACCTCTCCACTGGTCTCCACTGAAACTTCCATGCGCTGTAGTTAACCGATGTATTCTTCAGTTGATTAATGAGTTATTATTTAGTGAATTAATTATTAATTAATTCACACCACTCTCACTAGTGTATCAATCAGTCAGACTAGATACAACTAGCTCAACTGAGTCTAACTGAGTTAAACTAAACACAACTCCATCAACTACTTCTACAAATCCACCAAACTATGTCACATGAGTTCTAACTAAACTCCTCATGCATTAGCTCCAGTAAACCCTCAGGAATAGCGTAATTCCTTCTGTCAGTTGTTGTGCCACATCTGTACACTTAAGTGAAGTGCTCCAAGATAATAAGATAATGTTTAGAGTCCAAATATTATTAAGAGCTAATAACATTCGACATAACTATGTTTAGACTGGCAATCTAAAAATAGATTCCGCCCAATATGTCTAAAAATAGAAGTCCATATATTTTTCCAACTTGACCAACCATCCACAAATAGCATCCTGCAACTCATAGAATATAATCGACATGTCTAAAAATAGACTTTGCGCCAAAAATAGCCTGCAGGCCCACTTAGTGAAGGCGACTCTTTTCACTAAGCTCATCATCTTGTTGAATCTCAACAATATGGTCACAGTCACCCTAAGGAATTTTTCTTTAGTCTTCCATGGGTTTCACAATTCAACTTCCTAACCAACATACATTCAATCATTCATAGTGTATATAGTATATACACGGTTTTTAAAAGGATTTAACACATGTATAGCAGCTTGACTATCTGCCTTTTCAACGCAATTGTAATATCCCATATTTTTAATTCATGATGTTTTAGAATTTAAATTAATTGTAGGAAGGACAACTTACTATGTTGGACCTAAGAAACATTTATACTGTCATAAGGATTATTGGATTTTAATAATATTGAGAAATTTTGCACACTAATCTGGAAAAATGGAGTATAAATAGATCCTAAATTCTAGTCCATGTGGATAGGATCGAATTTTTACACTTTTCCAAATCTCACGGAAAAAACCCTTGGGAAGTAAGAAAATTATAAAATTTAAATTGGAGAAAATTATATAATAAAACCCCAGTGAGGAGGAAACTACACTGGGAATGGGTACGAAAATAAACGTTGCGGAAAAAGAGAGATTTAAAGAAGAAAAACTATACTTCTGTGAAAAAACAAAATAAAAGCCTAGGCTATGGGAAAATAGCAGCCCTGAATAACAGGAAGTCGTTATGAAAACTATGTTGGGGGAAAGTAAGCATAAAGTGTCTTCACTAGGATGACAAGGGGTTGTTAGTTATGGGGTGAGAAGTCTCGGCTCATGGGAGAGCTTGTAGAATGGAGCTCGTGCATGGGAGGCAAAATTATCTTTTCCAGTTAGTATGATTCTTCCGTAGAATTCTAGTATTTATTCTTTGTATTATATTGGTGATGAATTAGTATTGTGCTTGTATTAAGTTACAAGTAGTGGAATTGAACATAAATGAATTTCCATGGAATTATGATGAATTAGTGCATATTAATCAGTGAGTACATATGGTATGTTTAGTGCATATTAATCAGCGAGTACATATGGTATGTTGGTCTAGTTGAGAATCTGGTATAATTTTAGCGTTAATGCGTAGTACCTGCTACTGAAGATAATTATTAATTATGCATGTTGGATAATCCTTAATCATATATGCTCATAATATAGATATATAATTGTGTTATCGAAATCAATAAATCATTAAGGCTTTTTATAAGTAGACTCAGCTGGGACCGGTTTGCCTAAGTTACAATAGTACATGGTTTGACTGTGTGATTTTAATATAGTAAATAAATTTTAAAAGAACTTGGTGGTCATCCTCAGGAGCCCTTTTTAATTCACTTAGTAAATCAAGTTATGGAATAAAATAACTTAGGTTATTTTGAAGGTAATTATTTAGGAGAAGAATTACTCCCAGGGACCCTATGCTCTATATTGGAAACACTCTATTCTGACTTCAACTATGGAACTGGGAATAGAGGCTTACCATCCTTAAGAAGAGAATGAATAAGGAGCAATAGGTTTTCATAATAGAAGTAAACAAATGATTAAACAATATGTATTACTGGCACCCTGCAAGTCGCTAACTGTTAAGAGTAAGTCAGGAAACGCAGGTCAAACCATGCAACAGAGGCAACTTGGGGCATCCACTTATCTAAGAGTCTAAAAAAAAGTTGATTATACAAAGCATGCATTCTTATAACCAAGTAAAACATAGGATTGTGTGCCCAATTCAAGTTACGCATCATGGGTAACTAATCAATTACTTAACACTGCAAAATATGCATTGACAAAAACAAAGAACAAGGATAATGTAATAACACGCCTAACCAGCATCAGCACTATTTATTAACCATTTATTAAATGAGTTATTGACAATAAATTTCAATTGAATAAATAGAAGAATGACAATAGATTTCTAATACATAGATAGAAGAATGAATAATTATATAGAGCAGAGGTTGGCAATTTAATCATAGGTATATTTCCAATAGTGGCAGATAACCATAGATACATAAACAAGTATGGAAACCCACAGATAACCATAGATACATAAATAATTCTGGAACCCAAAAATTAGAGGGTACATTCCTAAGTTTTGAAAACAAGGCAAAATATATATATATACAGTCTCCCTCGAAAGGATACATAATCTCTCAGGCCTACACCTCAACAATCAGATCCACTTATAATTCTGGAAACAAAATTGAAAACCTCTCGAACCCAATCATTCGATGCTCAAGCACAAATGAATAAAATCACCAGGAGCGGATGTTACTACTAGGTTCGTCAACAGAGTTAGTAGACCAATCTAGATAGAAGGACCCAGAAGTTAATCGAGATGTGAAAGTCCTCAAGCCCTGGGCACAGAGGAGGTAGTGAAGTAGGGAAAACTCACCTACATAGAACAATCAAACACGCACAGGCAACACTTGCATAGACCTGCACGCACAGGAAAACCTTTATAAATATAAAAATAGGAATGGCCATAAAATCGTTGGTGTGTTGTATTATTTTGGAAGTTGAAAGATACAATAAAACAAAACAAAGAAAATTGAGAAACATATAAATTACTTGGTGGGACGGGCGTATCAATTCTAGCCGCCATCAACCACTCTCGAGTCCTCCTCGCTGAAAATCCCTACAAGCGTAAGCATTAACAGCAATGTATAGTGGGAAAATGAGAGGAAGTTGACAATCAAAACCAAAACCTTGTACATAAAAGAAACTTACCACCAAAATGTTGTGGAAGTCATGGTTTTGTGACAGACGTGTTGCCCAAGCCACGAAAGATGAACTCCTGTGAACTTCGAAAGCCCTCACAGTGGGGTTTTAACACCATTTTGACCAACCTGCAACTCCAAAGGAGAACCTGGCTTAAACCAAGAACTCGGGGTCAAAACCATACTAAACAAAGAAAATACATAAATCAAAAAGGCTTGGGAAGGGAACCCTTACCTCAGGGGAAGTAGTAGAAAGAAAATTCGATGGTATGCGTCGAGGCAGACTATTAACCCAAATATGGGATCGAAACCAGCAAACCCACGACAAGAAACCCAGACAAAATGCATGAAGGACGTGACCCCATAGATAGTGTTTTCCCCCTATCTTTTGGAGCACACCTGTTATGTAAATCCACCCATCTTCATTGAAATGGTATTAAGTATTTAACCAAACCCAAAATTCATAAATGGAATATGATCATTTAACCATGACAGAAAAGGGTTTTACTTGAACATAAGTTGCAATGTCAACAGAGTAACGCATGGAATCGGTTTCGTCGAACCAACCTGTTGAGATTGCAACAAGATGATGAGCTTAGTGAAAAGAGTCGCCTTCACTAAGTGGGCCCGCAGGCTATTTTTGGCGAAAGTCTATTTTTAGACTATGTCTATTTTTAAACATGTCAATCATATTCTATGAATTGCAGGATGCTATTTGTGGATGGTTGGTCAAGTTGGAAAAATATATGGACTTATATTTTTAGACATATTGGGCGGAATCTATTTTAGATTGCCGGCCTAAAAATGAATATGTCTGAATATTAAACTCTTAATATTTGGACTCAAACCTTGTCTTATTCTCTTGAGCACTTCGAGTTAAGTGCAGATGGAGTGAGCAAAAAGGAATTACGCTATTCTTGACGGTTTAGTGGAGCTATTGCATGGAGACTTCAGTTAGAACTCATGTGACAGAGTTTGGTGGAGTTGAAGAAGTAGTTGGTGGAGTTGTGTTCAGTTTAACTCAGTTAGACACAGTTGAGCTAGTTGTTTCTAGTATAACTGATTGATACACTAGTGAGAGTGGTGTGAATTAATTAATAATTAATTCACTAAATATTAACTCATTAATCAACTGAAGAATACATCAGTTTACTACAGTGCATGGACAGGTTCAGTGGAGACCAGTGGAGAGGTAGGTGCAAGAGAAAGTTGACTATCAGTTGTGACTATAGTGATGCATTGATTTCATCCAACACTCAATGGAGATGCCAATGAGGATTGCGTGAGCAAGGCTGGACCAATTCGAGTTCATTCAGAGCCATTATTCAGTAGGGATTGTGCAGTAGAGGCAGGCTAGCAGGTGGCAAAGATCGGTGCATGGATTTGCCAGATCGGGCCTGATTAGTGTGTAGCGATTGTATTGTACTGAGAGCTTGATATGATCAGCTTTGTATGAGGATTTTTACATAATATCTATGACATATATTATATACAGATATTTGGGGTTTTTAGCTTCAGGCTTTCCCGTTAAAACATTGTGTTCATATGTGTGAATTTTATGGTTTCAATGTGTGCATGCAATCGATTTAATTTCCGCATGTGATGATCAATGGAGGAATAGATTCTGTATTGTGCATGAAGTTAAAATAGTGTGTGATCAAGGGAATATCGGTGAATAATATATCAGTTATTCAAATTTCTACATGGTATCAGAGCCATATTGATCATTGGAGCAATTGCAAAACATTGAAGCGGTTGAGTTTTGTGCTGGTGGAATTCGAATTTGCAGCAATGTTTTCTTGGTGTCGAAGTTGAGATGTCTTTCAATGGATTGCGATTGGAGTATGCCCTTGAGGTCAGCTCTAATTATATTGCATAGAAGGATAGTATGGAGGCGGTGTTGGAGGATAATGGGTTGAAGGAGTTCATAGATGCAAAAAGTCCAAAACCTGCTTCTAGCGATGTCGCCGCACTTGATATATGGCAAAAGAAGGACACCTAGATGTTGAAGGATTCTGTTGGAAGGTGTGAAGGATCACATAGTGTCCAGCCTTCATGGTAAAGCTTCTCCATTCTTGATGTGGAAAGCTGTGATAGACTTGTTCCAAAGCAGAAGTGACCAGAGGAAGTTGGCGCTTAAAGACAAGCTCAGAAAAATAAAAATGGAGAAAGGCGATAGTATACCCAAGTACCTCACAAAGTTTTTCCATTGCATGGATGAGTTGGGAAGTGTGGGGGTTACTGTAGATGAAGAGGACTTGGTGATCTTGTCTCTCCTTGGGCTTCCGAAGAGTTGGCATAGCTACGAGGACTCTGTCAATGGTCGAGAGAAACTGCCAGGATGGGAGTGACTTTAGTCAGATCTTGTGCAGGAGGAGATAAGGCGCGGTACCAGGGATGGATCTTCATAAAAGAATGAAGATGAAGAAAATTTCACTTTGGCTGCCAAAGCAAGGAAAGGGAAGGGAAAGAAAAATCCTTCTAAATCTGGTGTGAAAGGCAAGAAGCAGGACTTGTCCAAGGTGAAGTGCTTTCACTGTCACCAACACAGACATTATGCCACTAATTGTCCACAGAAGAAGAAAATTAAGCAGACCACTGGATCTGTAGTTGGAGAGGCCTTAGCCTCGCAGTTTGAGCTGGATTTTTCGCTGATCGCATGCTTGGTCTCAAGTATGATGGGTTTAGTGTGGTTTCTTGGTAGTGGTGCATCTTTCCATATGACCGGAGACAAAGATTTGTTTACTGATTTGGATGAGAAGGATCTTGGAGTGCACATCAAGATGGGAAATGATGGTAGATACAGTGCGATCGATATCGGTACCATTTCCTTTGAGAGGGAGGGAGTCTGGTAAACCCTTCATATTAAAGGATGTCATGCATGTTCCAGGATTGAAGAAGAATCTTATCTCTGTGGCGATGTTGGAAGACAAGGGATATGATGTTGTCTTTAGCGAGGGAAAGGCTTTTCCATAAGAAGGGAAACTAGTGAACCCTGAGGATAAGGTTCAAGAACCTTATCAATTACAGTAGACAGAGCCGCGCAAAGAATGGCAAAAAAGGGTATGATTCGTGAGCCTAGATGAGGGCGAGTTGTGGCACAAGACATTGGGCCACCTTCACCATGGAGCTTTGAAAATTTTGCAGCAGATTTCTACTGGGCTTCCCAAAGGTACACTTGCGCAGTCAGATCAGTGCAAGGGATGTACTTTGGGAAAATTTGTGAAAGCCACCTTTCATGAGAAGGATAGTCGTGCCATGAAAATCCTTGAGAGAATTCACATAGACGTGTGTGGACCTTTCTCAGTAGCTTCGACAGCAAAGAACAGGTACTATGTGATATTTGTTGATGATTTTTCTCATAAGTGTTGGATCTTCTTCATGTAGAAGAAGAGCAAGACATACTCAAAGTTCTGTGAGTTCAAGGCACTGGTTGAGAAAGAATCGGGGAAGCAGGTGAAGGCTCTTAGGAGCGAAAATGGTGGTGAATTCATCTCTGGAGAGTTCAAGGACTTTTGTTGTGCAGAAGGAATTCGAAGAGAGCTCATAACACCTCATAACCCACAGCAGAATGGGGTTGCGGAGTGAAAGAACAAAACGATTGTGGGTGCTACACGAGCGATGTTGCATGATCAGGGCCTTCCCATACACTTGTGGGCTGAGGCATGCAATACTGCAGTTTATGTGAAAAATCGTTGTCCTCATAGGATACTTGGCATGAGTACACCCGGAGAGGCATTTTCTGCAAGAAGCCTCGATATTTCTCATTTGGAAATTTTTGGCTCACCCGTTTACATTCATGTGACGAAGGATGCCAGGAAGAAGCTGGAGCCGACCGTTGAGGTTGATATTTCAGGTATCACGTAAACACCCCACAACTATTTTGTGTATTTTCCTGCATGGGCCGGAAGACTCGTTATGCGATGGGATATCAAATTTCATGAGGAGAAATCCATGAAGTGTTCGCTGAGAGGGAGCTACACTTACATGCAGATGAGGAGATACTAGTTCCTAAGGGTGAGCCTTAGGATGTGGATCAGCCACAAGAGGAGGTTCATGGAATGGAAGAAACCACTCATGCAGTGCCAAACATCAGAGGGCGGAAGCGCACTACAGAAGCTGAGCGACTGAATCTTGATGCAATGCAGAATGTAGGAGCACCTACATCACAGCGTAGACAGAGACAGTCACCTGACCGATTTACTAGATACATGGCTCTAATGAGAAAGTGTATCATGATAGATCCATCCTCTTTCGAGGAAGCCGTGGAGGACCCTGCATGGGTAGATGCCATGGTGGAAGAGTATGATTCAATTGTCAGAAACAGTGCATGGGAGATTGTCCCAAGGCCGAAAGGGAAATCAGTGGTAGGTTCGAGATGGATCTACAAAGTGAATCAAGCTGCTGACGGGAGCGTCGAGAAGTACAAGGCAAGATTTTGCTCCGTGGCTTCTCGTCGCATTGGAGGGGATCGACTATGAGGAAACTCGCACCCTCGTCGCAATGTACTCCTCCATACGACTCATCCTCGCTTTCCTCTCGTTGCGTATGGGGTGGCACATTCATCAAATGGATGTGAAGATTGTGTTCCTCAACGGATTCATTGAGGTGGAGGTGTACATAGATCAACCTGAAGGTTTCAAGATCATTAGCAGTGAGTCGCATGTGTGCGGCTCAAGAGAGCGTTGTATGGGTTGAAACAAGCACCTCGTGTTTGGTACACATGGATAGACAGTTATTTCACTAGACTTGGATTCTACAAGAGTGAGGTGGATCCGGACCTATACCAGATTGTGGTGGAGGGTAAGTTGTTGATCATTGTAATTTATGTAGATGATTTGATTTTGACAGGTGATGAACTATTGATACACTCATGCAAGGCTGATCTTGCAAAGGAGTTTGAGATGAAGGACTTGGGCCTCCTTCATTATTTCCTGGGATTGAAAATTTGGTAGCGCAGTGATGGATTGTTTGTGTCTCAAGGCAAGTATGCCTGGGAGATACTGGAGAAGTTCAACATGTAAGGCTACAAGCCTATCGACACTCCTCTTCCTGGTGGTTGGAGGAAAGAGGATGCTACATTGGCAGAGGTAGTGGATGCCATTGTTTACCGACAGTTGGTGGGGTCGCTCATGTATCTAGTCAATACACGACCTGACATATGCTACGCTGTTAACCAACTTTCACAAGCTATGGTTAAGCCTACCAAGCTCTTTTGGAAGGCAGGCAAGCATGTATTGAGATATCTCAGAGGCACATCGGGATATGGATTATGGTATAGACAATCGGATGAGGTGAAGCTGTGTGGCTTCACGGATGTAGATTGGGCAGGGAGCCCAACGGACAGAAAGAGCACATCTGGAGGGATTTTCGCATCGCTCTACAACAAGCTGGGTACAAAGAAAGAACAGATCCGTGGCACCCGCCCACAGGCTAAGTACATGGTAGCAAGTTTGGCTACATGCGAGGCAATATGGATGAGTAAGATCCTGGTCGGGTTGTTCGGTTTACACTTAGATCCTACCGTGATATATTGTGATAATCAGGGTTGCATCAAACTCTGCTAATCCAAAGATTTCATGATAGATCTAAACACACGTACATCCCAGATCAATTACACGTAGATCGTGTGCAACAAATATCATGTTACTTTCTTGCTATCTCTACTTTAGTGATCGTAGATGCGTATATCTTGACGAAGGCGCTCACCAAGAGCAAATTCGAATACCACAGAGGCAGGATTGGGGTGGCATATAATCCCTATCTTGTTGACAGGGAGTGTTGAGATTGCAACAAGATGATGAGCTTAGTGGAAAGAAGTCGCCTTCACTAAGTGGGCCCGCAGGCTATTTTTGGCGCAAGTCTATTTTTAGACATGTCGATCATATTCTATGAGTTGCAGGATGCTATTTGTGGATGGTTGGTCAAGTTGGAAAAATAGATGGACTTCTATTTTTAGATATATTGGGCGGAATCTATTTTTAGATTTCCAGTCTAAAAATAGATATGTCGAATATTATTAGCTCTTAATAATATTTGGACTCTAAACATTATCTTATTCTCTTGGAGCACTTCAGTTAAGTACACAGATGTGGCACAGGAGCTGACAGAAGGAATTATACTATTCCTAAGGGTTTGGTGGAGCTATTACATGGATATTTTAGTTAGAACTCATGTGACAGAGTTTGGTGGAGTTGTAGAAGTAGTTGGTGGAGTTGTGTTTAGTTTAACTCAGTTAGACACAGTTGAGCTAGTTGTATCTAGTCTAACTGATTGATACACTAGTGAGAGTGGTGTGAATTAATTAATAATTAATTCACTAAATATTAACTCATTAATCAACTGAAGAATATATCAGTTTACTATAGTGCATGGATAGGTTCAGTGGAGACCAATGGAGAGGTAGGTGAAAGAGCAAGTTGACTATCAGTTGTGACTATAGTGATGCATTGATTGCGTCCAACACTCAGTGGAGATGCCAATGAGGATTACGTGAGCAAGACTGGACCAATTCGAGTTCATTCAGATCCATTCTTCAGCAGGGATTGCGCAGTAGAGGCAGGCTAGCAGGTGGCAAAGATCGGTGCATGGATTTGCCAGATCGGGCCTGATTAGTGTGTAGCGATTGTATTGTACTGAGAGCTTGATATGATCATATTTGTATGAGGATTGTTACATGATCTCTATGACATATATTATATACAGATAGTTGAGGTTTTTAGCTTCAGGCTTTCCCGTTAAAACACTTTGTTCATATGTGTGAATTTTATGGTTTCAATGTGTGCATGCAATTGATTTAATATCCGCATGTGATGATCAATGGTGGAATAGATTTTGTATTGTGCATGAAGTTAAAATAGCGTGTGATCAGGAGAATCTTGGATATATAACGCATTATTTATATAATTTCTTCACAACCAAGGTAGATGAGTGACTCAGACCCTGGACAGATCGAGGGGAACCAAAGCCACCTTTTTCTGAACTTACAGTGCCATCACCAAGCGAATGAGGAAACAAACGAGGGCAAATACCTTAGGGTTTGACGAAGGGGATATGCACTGTAGATCAATCATGGATTGATCTCCACCGTCAACGTTCTCTGCATTGGGACCAGTGTAACCCACAGGACCTCCACCAGGAATCACATGGCTTTGCTCAATTGGCGCTCTAGGAGTGGATGATCGATCCAAGTGGAGCGATGACCTAACTCCAGGACAGGGTTTAGTAAGATATGCAATAAATTTAAATGTTGGCCTATAGTTCAACATGAGCAACACGGTATATGTATACAAATCCACTGCCAATATAAATATCATATGAGGAATTTTAACAAAACCTTTACCCATTTTATGTTAAGCGCCCTAATCGAACAAGGGGGCTATAAACTAATTAAGGCTTTCAAGCTTCTGTGGTTATCGTTTAATGAAGAGATCTATGGATTATCCACAGTGTGATCAAACAATGGTCGACATTTTGAATCCCAATGGGGATCTATCTTCAGGACAAGATGATGAATGAGAAGTGAAAGAAGAACGCAAAGGACAAGGTTTGTATATAGTGAAAAGAAGAGAAGAAGAAGAGTCAATAGACTAATTAATATTATGTTAATTTAATTTAATGAATTTTATTATTATTATTATTATTTAATAAATAATAAATTTATTTTAATAAATTATAATAATTTTAATAGAATATATGCTATCATATTCATTAATTTAATAATAATTAATAATAATAATAAATTCTTTATTAATTGCTGAATTGTAAGTGACAAAACCTAAAGTTTTTAATTTTTTTTTTAAATCCTTATAATAGAATATATAATATCATATTCATTAATTTAATAATTATTATTATTATTATTAATGTAATCAATTTTTAATTTTTATTAATTGTTTAATTGTTAGTGATAAAACCTTTTATATATATATATATATATATATATATATATATATATATATATTAATTGCTTAATTATAAGTTGTTAAAATCTAAAAAATATAAAAAAATATAAAAAATTCTATTAATTGCTTAATTATAAGTAATTAATTTTTTTAATTTTTTAATATAACTTACTTAAATTATCTAATTAAATTAATAATATAAGAGTTAATTCTTAATCTTAATTTTTAGGAAATAATTTTAACTATAAAACCCTAGAATATAAGAAACCCTAATAATCTTAGAAAGAATTATTTACAAAATTGATAATTATTAATTAATTAATAAAATTAATATTTAATAAAAATAAATGATAGATTACTTTAATTAGTATTAACATGCATTAATTCAAATTCAAACAAGTAAATTAATATTAACCATATCACACTTAGAGTCTAGTGTAGCAATGGGGAGACCCCTAATTAGTAAGCCTTTTAAACCTTTAATTGTTTCCATAAAGGTATAGTTATGATCATTGTGCCGAGAGGCGCATCTACAGCCCAATATGACCTCGATGTCAGGTATGTCACGTCCTCATACAAAATGTCGGCTTAAGTTTTAAATTAAAAAAAATAAAAAATAAAAATCGCATTGTACTAGAACATATATCAATTTCTAATACAATTATGTATTATTTATATAATTTGAATGGATATTAAATTATATACGTGAATTTGAATGGATCATAAATTTACCTTTAACAAAAAAAATTACCACATTGAATTTCCAAATTAAGTAAAATTTTAAACATATTTACTCTTTACTAAAGTCAATACCATTTCCTAAATCAAAGGAAAAGAGTTAGTTCAACACAAACAATCAAAATCAAAAATCTTTTAATATTTCTTTTAATTAAATATTTGTAAAATGAATTTATACTTACTCCAGAGCTATGGTAAATAAATAAAATATATATATATATATAAACTAGATGTATGGTAAATAAATAAAAATTCTTTTTATATTTATTCCATAAACCTTTTTATATTTAAAAAAACTTTAAAAGAGGTTTTATTTAGATGAAGCCTATGGGACGAATACCATGGGACAAATTAATATTGATACCATGGGCTAAATACCATGGGTAAATAAATAAATATAAAAGAGGTATAAAAAAGTATGATAAATAAATAAATAAATATAAAATATATATAAAGAGGTATGGTAAATAAATAAATATAAAAGAGGCATAAAGAGGTAAGGTAAATAAATAACAATATATCAAATAGGATTATAAATAAAAATGTAATTATATAACAAGCCTATGGGCCAAATACCATAGTAAAGAGAAGGGGTATGGTAAATAAATAAAAATATAAATAAACTAGAGGTATGTTAAGTAAATAAAACCTCTTTTCATATTTACTCCATAATCTTCTTTATATTTACAAATATTTATGTTCATTATTTTACATAACTAAGAAGAAAGAGAGAGAGAGAGAGTGTGTGTATGTTTAGGGGTGAGATAAAGAGACAAAGTAAGATGTATGGAAAGAAGGGGGAGAGAAGAAGTGAGAAGGAGAGAGGGAGGGAAATAGTAATGTAGTTGGAGAGAGAGAGGGGTGGAAAGAGAGAGAAAGAAAGGGATGGGGGAAGAGAGAGAGAGAGAGAGAGAGAGAGATATGGGGGAAGAGAGAGGATTGGAGGGAAAAGAGAGAGAGAGAGGTGGGAGAGAAAGGGAGAGAGAAGAAGGATGAGAGAGAGGAGGAGAGTGATGGGGGAAGAGAGAGTATTGGAGAGAGAGAGAGAGAGAGATCAGGGAAGAGAAAGGGATTTAGGGGAGAGAGAGAGAGGAAGGACGAGAGAGAGGACTTGAGAGAGAGGAGGAGAGAGGGATCGATAAGAGAGATGGAGTTGGAGGGGGAGAGATGTAGGAAATAAGAAATATAGAGAGTGAAAAGTGGAGAGAGAGAAGGAGTGACAAGAGAGAGACAGAGAGAGAGCATGTATGTTTGGGGCTGAGATAAAGAGACAAATAAGGAGAGATGGAGATAAGGGGGGAGAAGGAGATATAGGGAGAGAGGGAGGGATATAGTAACATAGTTGGTGGGTGAAGAGAGAGAGAGAGAGGGAGAGAGAGATGGGAGAGAAAGGGAAAGAGAGGAAGGAAGAGAGAGGATGTGAGAGAGTGGAGAGAGTGAGGGAAAGAGAGATGGACTTGGAGGGGGAGGAGGAGAGAGGTAAGAAGAAAGAAATAGAGAGAGAAAGGTGGAGAGAGAGAGAGAGAGAAAGTGATCAGGAAGATGGAGAGAGAGGGAGAGAGGGGGAATATAGAGATATAGATGGAAGGTGAAAAGAGGGAAGAAGAGAGAGATGGGGAGAGGAGGGGATTGATAAAGAGATTGATATATGTGTGTGTTTAGGAGGGTGAGATAGAGAGACAGAAAATAAGAGATGGAGGGGGATATAGATATGGATGGAGGGTGGAGAGAGGGAAGAATATTTCTCACACTAGATGGATTGATACAAGTGGAGATGGTGATTTATAATCCTATTTGATTATTTGCACTATATGCATCGATTTTAGTGTAGATATTTATTTCTAATGATATTTGATTACTTGCATTTATTTCAGTGTATGTGGTGATTTCTAATACAATTTTATTGCTTGCACTGAATTTTTTGATTTCAATTTAGATGTCGATTTATAATTATATTTTATTACTTGCACTAGATGAACTGGTTTCAATGTAGATGATTTCTAATCCTATTTTATTGTTTGCACTAAATGCATTGATTTCAGTGTAGATGGCGATTTCTAATCCTATTTGATTTATTTGAGTAAATGCATTGATTTCAGTGTAGATGTTGGTTTCTAGAGAGAGAGAGAGAGAGAGAGAGATAAGGAAGATGGAGAGAGAGGGAGAGAGGACAAAAGGAGGAAAGAGAGATATTAATGGGGGAGAGGGAGACAAGGGGAAGATAGAGATATAGATGGAAGTTGAAGAGAGGGAAGAAGAGAGAGATGGGGAGAGGGGGTGATTGAAAAAGAGATTGATATATATGGTGTACGAGAGCGCGTGTGTTTAGGGGGGTGAGATAGAGAGACAAAAAAGAATAGATGGAGGGGGATATAGATATGGATGGAGGGTGGAGAGAGGGAGGAATATATCTCGCACTAGATGGATTGATATAAGTGCAGATGGTGATTTCTAATCCTATTTGATTATTTGCACTAGATGCATCGATTTTAGTGTAGATATTTATTTCTAATGATATTTGATTACTTGCACTAGATGCATTGATTTCGGTGTAGGTGGTGATTTCTAATACAATTTGATTGCTTGCACTGAATGTGTTGATTTCAATGTAGATGTCAATTTATAATTATATTTGATTACTTGCATTGGATGACTTAATTTCAATGTAGATGATTTCTAATCCTATTTGATTGTTTGCACTAAATTCATTGATTTCAGTGTAGATGGCGATTTCTAATCCTATTTGATTTCTTTGAGTAAATGCATTGATTTCAGTGTAGATGTTGGTTCCTAGAGAGAGAGAGTGAGTGATAAGGAAGATGGAGAGAGAGAGAGAGAGGACAAAAGGAGGAAAGAGAGATATTAGCGGGGGAGAGGGAGAGAAGGGGAAGAGAGGGAAGAAGAGAGAGATGGGGAGAGAGGGTGATTGACAAAGAGAATGATATATATGGAGTGCGAAAGCGTGTGTGTTTAGGGGGGTGAGATAGAGACAAGAAAAAAGAGATGGATGGGGATATAGATATGGATGGAGGGTGGAGAGAGGGAATAATATTTCTTGCACTAGATGGATTGATTTAAGTGGAGATGGTGATTTATAATCCTATTTGATTATTTGCACTAGATGCATCGATTTTAGTGTAGATATTTATTTCTAATGATATATGATTACTTGCACTAGATGCATTGATTTCAGTGTAGGTGTTGATTCCTAATACTATTTGATTGCTTGCACTAGATGTGTTGATTTCAATTTAGACATCGATTTATAATTATATTTGATTGCTTGCACTAGATGCATTGATTTCAATGTAGATTATTCCTAATACTATTTGATTGTTTGCGCTAAATGCATTGATTTCAGTGTAGATGGCGATTTCTAATCCTATTTGATTGCTTTGAGTAAATGCATTGATTTAAGTGTAGATGTTGGTTTCTAATCTTATTTGATTGATTGCATTAGGTGCATTGATTTCAATGTAGAAGTTATTTTCTAATCTTATTTGATTGCTTGCATTAAATGCATTGATTTCACTGTATATGTTGATTTATGATTTGATGTAATTGGATATATGACGGTACATTAATATTAAATTGATTGGATTAACAATATGCATTGATTTTAGTGTAAGCACAAAAAGTTTTTAACAATGTAGATTGATTTTTGTGTTATAGTAATTTAAGCTATTAATATTGGAGAGCAAGAGAGACAAGGTATCATGTTTACTACAACAGATCGAGCTAAAGATTTAAATGGTTTACGATTTAAATTTTCTTTTCATATAATCGATATGAAAAGATAACAAAACTAACAAGGGAGGAAATAAGAATAGTAGAAGAAAATAGTTTGAGATTGATTGTAACATGAGTACGTTCTTATTGTTCACATTTTCTATCTTTAACACTATTATTGTCACTTTGCATTTAAAAAAAATATTTCATCATTTTTCATCATTGTAGTTATTAACAATAATTATCATGTGTGCATCACCCGATGCAATGAGTGCTAAGTGGAATATTCAAAAATCATGAGAAATTAGTCAGTTACGACTACGTCTCATGGAAATGGTCATAGATGAATGACTAAATTAACACAGTTGAATCCGAACAATGATATCTAATAATTATCATCTCAACGAACTGAGGTAACTAAGAAAATTTAAAATTAAAATGACCAAGTTAATCTCAAAAATATTTAGCATATTTAAAATGATTATATTAATATTTGATATATTTACATATTACTGATAAAATTAATCATACCTTTGATAGATTTTCCTTGGCATCACAGGACTGAAACCAACCTAGATCCATCTTACATCTCAAAAATATACAAAAATTTTAATAATCTGAAAAATGTGACATTGATGCCTCCAACTGGAACCACCCTAGACCCATCTAACTCTGGATCTATCATGCACCGAGAGGGATCAAATCTCTCGAGGTGTAAACCTTTCCTGAAGTTTTGCACTCAAAAAATAGGTTTGCACCTCGGGAGATTCGATCCCTCTCGGCACATGATAGAGAGGGATCAAATCTCTCGAGGTGTAAACCTTTCCTGAAGTTTTGCACTCAAAAAATAGGTTTGCACCTCGGGAGATTCGATCCCTCTCGGTGCATGATAGATCCAGAGTTAGATGGATCTAGGCTGGTTATATGTTGCGACTTTGTTTTCTTTTTAATAAATATAAAATAATAATACTATACGAAATTAAAAAAAAAAAAAATTTAACAAACAGATCTTTTGAAATAGATTTATATAGCTTGAATATATATTTGATAAAGGAATTCTTTTGCGAAAACGAATTGTAAACTACTGGATTTTGTAATTTCATATAATTGTAGTTTACTTTGACTTAAATGGATATTGTGCATTTGGGTTAATGTCACTTCTAATTAAATTGATCGACTCGAGGTAATTGTGATTGCATATTAATATGTTACTTTTTCTATTTTTTTATTAAGTCAAAGACTATTCTTTCCGTTTTGCCGAAGTAAATCTTATTTTTTTCCATGCTTTTCGAATCATACTACATGATGATGCTTGTTAAGGCATTTATTAATATATGGTATAAATATTATTTTAGGAGCACTAATTGTATGTGTCGAAGTGATTGGAATTTTATACTTATTTTATTGATAATGCCTTCTATTTGAGTTTGAGTTATGATGCTCATTTTCATGGCTTATAGCCCTAATATACTGGAGTTCTCTTGAGATAGCTCAGTAATATTTGAACTCAATAATATAAATTTAGTTTGGTTTTGTGTGGACAACCATCCTCATTATTTGTATTTTATATTTTCAATTATCTTTTATTAAGAATAGAGTGAATACAATAATGTTGGTTTTTGGGAAGTTGAACTTATCTATGAAAATGGTGGAAAAATTGTATTAGTCAGTGATATTTCTGGAACTATATGGAGTTTGGAAGTTTACATGGATTTGAAAGTATTTTTAAATTCAATTGACAATACACTATATTGCATAGGCTGGATTAGTTTTTATACCTGCATTCCATAATCATTGTTTTTTTTCACAAAGTTGGAGACGCTAATTTAGAAATTTGACTACTATTGTATATTGTTCACATGGATAATTCTAGTGAAATAAAGGTCAAATTAATTATAGAAGTAGTCAATCATCTCACAAATCCAGAACTTAACGAGGTGAATTAAACTAGCAGTTAAAGTTGTAGATATTTTGGAGAAATCATCCTAACGAGGTGAATTAGACTAGCAATTAAAGTTGTAGATATTTTGGGGTAATTTGATTTCTCTTAGGCTTGTTAAAATTCAGCTTTGTTATGTAATATTAGATATATGACATGCATTTTAAATTTTATACAAGGGTGTTATGGTACTACCAGACATATATGCAAATGTTGTGGCCTGACTGTTAGCTATTTTGAGTGGGTTCAGGTATGTATCTTTGAGGAAACTATTTTTTTGGACTTGATTATACAAACTTTAGTCACTATGATTTTTTATCTACATATGATTGATTTGCCAATTTGCTTGTGTCTATGTGTCTATTATTTAATGATTCTGTTATTAAGGTTTCAAAATTTTGAGAAAAAATATATTGTTCTAATTGTTATGATTTTATCTTTTACATTAAATCTATTGAAAAAGCTAAAATTTTATTATAAAAATTATTTAAATATTTAATTAATAATATTAAAATAAATTTATAATTAAATTGGAAAATAATTATTGTATTTTTTTTATAATTCTAAATAATATATTAAATTCATTTAAATTTTAAGTTTTTACATTTTTAATTAATTTACAACCTTTTCTTTTATCATTCTCTCTATTTAATTCTTCTCATTTTTTGGTTCATATTTAATTATAAAATATCTTATTTTTAAGAAAAAAATATTTCCCCCCCATGGGGTGACCAAACGAGTGCACATATGTCACATGGGAGGCTACTGGGGCCTGCCTTTCCTCCACACAGTCATTAAATCCCCGCTCATGCACAGACTTGGAATTCAATTCCCTTGCATGATGTTTTACCCCGCTCATTTTGATGTTAAATTTGAGGTCTGGCTAGCGTTTTGTTTCAGTCTAGAAACTTGGGTGATGAATTTGGGTTGGGAGGAGCATAGAGGTGTGCAGGTATGGTTCCATGGTGGCTCACTAGAGTTTCGACCTTGGTTAAGGGGCGAAGTGGAGGACAATGGTATCTTGGTGTGGGTCGGGTTCTCCCATCTGGTTTGTCCCTGCGATCCTGGCACCCAAACACATGAGGAATATAGTCGACTCCATTCCATTGCCTGCTACAGACATTCACCGTGAAAATTGAAATTTCTAGAATTCTCGTCTTCTGCGTGGGGTAAGGTCTCTGTGTTTTCTCCTTTTTCCACATATCATTATGGTTGTAGGGACACCCCTCAAATTGTTTGTGGTCGTGTCATCATCGAATATTTTTCAGAAATATTATCTGGGTTTTACTAGTGTGGTGTTTTATCTGATCAATTTTATTGATAGTCAGCATGCCCTTTCTGGGTCGACGTCACTGAATTTCCACCTCTAGGCAATTGGGGTCGTGCAGTCTGTTTTTTTGGGCTAATATGGTGGTGGGCGGGGTCTGCTCAGTTCTTCTCTCCAGTTTAGGCGGTATTTTTCCCTTCCTATCTCATAGCTCGTGGGGTTGGAGTTCCGGTGTACACTCACTCGGAGTAGCAGTATCTCGATCCAGGTTATTTTATTGTTTCTTGCAGGTTTTGCGAAGGTTTACCCTCAGGTGCTCCTCTAAGCCGACAGTTAGCCTCTGCCAAATTCACTATGCCACACCAATAGGGTCTCCGTCGCCGGGGGAGGGGGGGGCGGTAGTGGGGCAACATGTCCAGTTAGGGCGTCCAAATCCACGTCAAAGTTCGTCCTCTGTAACCTCGGTCAATTGGGAAACCGAGGATGCCGAAGAAATTTCTCCAGCTCGCTCTCCAGGTCATATAGTGGCACCTGCTAGCATGGAATCCATTGCAGAACAACTTCATAACACACAAATAAATATGGGCATTCTCAAGGACCACATGTATGAAGATCGCAACGAAATTATGGCATATTTCAATGATATCCAATGTAGCCAAAATGAAATTCTGGAACAAGTCGACGACTATCGTCGCAACCACTGTCACACTAATGACCACCTTCCTAACTGGGAAGTGTGGGTGGAACACGTTGATTTCCATACGCATGATCATGTTGGTTACTTTGCAGCTCCCCCTGTACTACTCCCACTTACCCCCCTTGATATGTTATTGTTAATTATGGTTTCCTTTTTGCTTACTCCTAGTATGCTAAGGCTAGTATGCCTTCCGGATATATGTATGTATGCCTTCGATGGTATTCTCTAGTCCCCAATCTCAACAAGTCTGGTCGAAATGAGAGGGCGGGGATTGTTGAGACTGATTTTGTAAGATATCCTTTTCTAAAATTATAATGAAAGTTTTTTGAACGATAAAAAAAAAGAAAATTTTATTTTAATATATTTTTTAACCTTTCTTTATTTAATCATTAACTTAATCCCTTTTCGACTTTCTAAATATCTCTTTGGTTTTTTCTATTAATAAATTCATGAAATCCTATATGAGATGCAGATTTAATAAATTCATGAAATCCCAGATGAGAGATGTTTTTTTTTTTAATCTTTTAATTTCAAATTATATTTAATTTTCTAAAACACTATGTGTTTGGTTGTTAGGTTGTGTTGGTGAATCTTGGGGCAGGAGTATTCTCCAACTGACCATCAAAATTTGCATGACCTTAGATAAGAATTTTATTGCTCATCATTAGAAATATTATTTAAACAATTACCAATTAAATTTGAGTCAATTTTTTTTTGTTTGCTCTTTTTTGATCCTAATGTTATCAAATAATTTTCAATGTATCTATCAAATAAATTTTGTTTACTTAAAGTTTGCATAATTTTTTTTAATTATATAAGATACATCATTTTTATTGGAATTATTATTAACGATGTTGCTTAATCAATTTTACTTTTTGAGCTCTTTCAATAATCAGTTATGATGTTAATATGATTAGTGCTTTCACCATATCATTTTAAGTAAACAAATTAAAATTTATATACAAAAAATTCATCATACAAATAAGCAATGGCATGCCACCACATGATTCTTGTTTTAAATGAGGTTATATTTATGGAAGGTTACAAGTAGGAAATTTGGGTATTGGCTATAGTTTTATAACTTAGAGTCTTAAGGTTATATTTGTTTTATCTTTTAAGATTTTGAGGTCAATCATTTTGAAAAATCTAAAAATAAGTCAAACTATGTTATGTGTGAAATTTTGGCTTCATCCAATTCTAGAAAAAAATAAAATTTTCCAAATCATTTGAAATTATATCTAATAAATATATATATATATATTTTTAAATCTAGTACTTCCAATTATTGAGCTAATAGACTCATTCTACAACCCAGCATAAGGGGGATGTGTAAGTTTGTTCGTCCATCCATCCATCTAGTTGACACATGCCCCTTTAAAATAAAAATAAATTATGATCTAAATAGAAAAATAATGTCTGGTATAATAAAAAAAACGAATATGTTGTAAAGTAACTAGAAGTAAAGAACAAATTGTGTGAGTAACATGTTTAAACCTTATACTTTTCAAAAACATTTCAACAAGGGATTTAAATAAACTATTTGAAGATCTATGTTAACTAATTTTGTCCATATCAACTTCATATATATCTACATATTGAAAAAAATTGTTAAAATTAAATATTTTAATGTTGTATATAAAGAAATTTAAATAAAAAATATAATTTAAACATTAAAAAATTACATATTGTATTTTGCACTCTAAAGAAATTTTCATGTGAAAATATTTGATCCCTCTTGACTCGTGTTAGATCGTACTTAAGATAGATCTATGTTGGTACTATAACATTAATATTACTTGTTATAGTAATTTGTATTATAATGATGGTAATGTATTATTTATAGAAAATGGTATACTACTTTATTAATGATAATAATGGCGTTTGGAGTTGTTAGCATAAGAAGTCACTCCTTCACTGCTTAAGGAGTAAGCCTTACACATCATAGTTTATTTCAAATTTTAAAAGGGGTTGTTTGAGAGGTGGGATGAATTTCTCAAAGATTTTGAAATGATTTAATGTTCTTTATTTGGCAAGTTGTGGCAAGTATAAATTATGTGGGTAAAAGGTAGTATAGGGAGCAAAGTACACAAGTGGAAGAAGATGAATAGCTGGTACCCATTTCAGGAAATATTCCTATCTTAAATCAATCACACAACTATGTTGATGACCTTTAACACAAACTCTGTTTATGTTAAGCAAACAACACTTAGAAAATAGATTGCATGTATAAAGTATTCCACAAATCCTTTATGACATGTTCACTGACATGTTTTTATTACACACATATAACTTACAGAAAACTAAAAGCAAATAATTTACTATTAAATCCTTTAACAACTTCTCACTCACACTTCACTAGTTGCTGCAATTTATATTTTAGAAGAAATTAACAAAGAAAAGATACACACCACACATTAGATGTTCCTTGAGTCACAAAATTCTCCACCATGAAAAGAAAAGGGTTTTTTATTGTATTCAGTCTTCAGGTAGACTAACATCCAACCTGGAAATAGTATTTACAAGTGTTATATATAGCAAGAGAAAAACCAACTCCATCTCTTCTCAAAAGAAGGAAACATTAATTCTAACCTAACATATGTGTCAAAATACATTACAGCCTTATCTCCCTGAAATCTAATAAAAAGGACAGATCGAGAAAGAAGAAGGGAAGAATTCTGGGCTCGAAAGTTAATTGTACCGTCATGCTGCCCCTTTTTCTGTTGAATTTTCTCCTTGTGTCTTGGGTCTTTAATAACCGTGTAGCTTCATTTAATAAGACCTCCAACAACCTCATAACTACCTCTCACCATCACTTGTATTATCCATTTGGCTATGGGTTCTTATCCATCCTTAACTGGAGTGGAAAAACTTGTTGACAGGTGTCGAAATTCAATTAAAACAGGTGTTGCCGGAAATTCCGGTAAAAACCTGTAACTGCGCAAAATCTGGAATGCTACCAGAAATTTCGGTAGCACCCTGTTTATTTTTCAAAATACGCAGAAAAATGTTGAAAATTTTGTGCTGACTTCTATTTCATGACACCTAGGCTACTGTTCAAAATTTATAACTGATTAGCAAAAAGGGATTAGTACCAAAAACCATTTTACCTTTCATCTAAGTGTGCTACAGCTTCAACCAACTTATCTAAATCAGTTTTGCTATCAACAACTGATGTTCTGGATCTAGTGCTCTTGTAGTTGTCTCCTTGACAGGGTCTTTTTCCTCCTTAGAACCCTTTTGTGTTTTATTCTTTTTGAGGGCTCTAAATGTTGTTCTGAAGGGGTTGGGTTCTTTCTTTTCTTCATGGATTTTTCTGTTTTCTCTGTCTTTGAACCTCCAGGTTTCCCTTCAACATCAATGACTTCTGTCATTAGGCTTGGCTTGAGAAGAGCCTTGGATTTAAGCCTAAACTTATTTCTCTCTCTTGTATGTCTCTTTCTAGTGCTAGAAATAGGTTTAGCTTCTTCCTTCTGCTTCTTCCTTCTAATTTCATATCCAACATATTTAAGGATTTCTTCATCTGATGGTGTAGGCTGATATTCCTTCTACAACATTTTCTGAATAGGTGCTTCTAGAAATTCTGGTAACACCTGCACTTTTGATTTATCTGTTGTTGCAAACCTTCCTCTTGTGGCTCTAGTGTAGACATTTGGAAATGGAGGAACAGGGGGTATTATCTTCATGGACTTGGGCTTTCTTTCTAAGGAGCTCTCTCATTTTTCCACCTTTCTTTCAACTTTGCCTACAGAAACTTTCTCTTTCTTTCCCTTAGCCTTCTTATGAATGTTTTATTTCTGGGCCTTTCTTTTTGTCATTCTTTTTGCAGGCTAAGGGTTTGACTATGGAAATGGAGGTGTAGGTGCATGTTCGCCTACCTATAGAATAGAAAATGATCCCAAGTCTGGTTTCTCTTCCTCAACTCTTATTCAACCACAAATTTTATCAAATATTGATGATACAATCTGTACTCAGAAACATCATTATGGGTCTGAACCCTTGCTAGCATCTTGGTGAAGCTTTTCAATAAGAAAAATGACAGATTCAATGTATTCATCCCTGCAATATGAAAAATAAACCTCATGTGATAGATGAAAACAATTGTATACCTCCTTTCACATGTGAGGTATATCTTGATAAGCTTGATAGATTCTGCCCAGTCATTCTTAAAGTAGCTTCTTGGGATGCCTTTTTCCCAGTTTGGATCTTTGTGAGAATATTTAAGGAAATTGATATTACCTCCTGTGATAACTTGCCCCTTGAACCACCTTTCTCCTTCTTGGGGAAGGTTAAAGGCTTCAACAATGGAGTCTTCAGAAACCTACAAAGTAAGGCCATAAATTGTAGCCTCTTATCCATTAAAAGAGTTAGAAATATCTTGAGCAACCCCTAAATGTGAGCTTCCCAACCTGGTACAAAGAGGATGCAATCCTAACTACATAAACAAATTTCTTACCCTTGGATTAACATCAACCAAATCTGCACATTGTGGCTCTATTCAATTTATCTTACCACTTGTTTTAGTCATATTCAGAAAAATAAATGGCTATGTCTCCTGCAAATGATAGGTGGTAGAATAGGAAGATTTTACCTTACAGGTGTGGCCTGTATTCTTCTCTGGAATCTTGTCTAAAATCTAGACTTCTTTTCCAACTATAACTCTCAGCAAATTCGAATCCAGTAACTCAAACTTCAAATGATAACATTATTTTTTTTTAGGTGGTTTTAAAACTAAATCTTGGTTCACCACCCCATGCAAATCACCCTCCATCATTAAAAATATTCATGATCATGATGTGCACCATGTGACACACCATCACCACCATCAGTTGGCTGCGTTTTCCATATGGGAGCTCCATATGGCTCATGGAAAGTGTTTTTATGACTTGCAGTCACCTCCGCAATATGTGCTGTTGATTGGCCAGAATTTCTAGCAACACTGCTGTGTAGCTAGTCGAATGGTTATGGTGTGTGGTGTGATCACCACGATCCTTGTAACTCAGAAAAACATGTACCTTAACGTATGGATAACTGACTTGGAATAGATAGGTATGACGAACAACGGTTCAGTCATTAACTGCAG
Source organism: Pinus albicaulis (assembly GCA_034641835.2). Taxonomy (NCBI): domain Eukaryota; kingdom Viridiplantae; phylum Streptophyta; class Pinopsida; order Pinales; family Pinaceae; genus Pinus; species Pinus albicaulis. The sequence goes on from CM076579.1 coordinate 1,441,864,692, forward strand.
ATGACACATGTGACCCAACGTATACAACGACTTGACCTTAGCTAACTAACTGTAATACTACGCCTATCATTATATCCTAAAGGATTTAAAAAATATTTGATGCGTATTAACCCTACGACACATGGTATAACTAAAGGGGATGCACTTTTTCGTTTTATTTTAAAAACTGAGTATGCTTCCGGAAATTCCGTTAGTGACCAATTTTTTTTTTTTTTTTTGAAAATTTGAAATTTTTGAAGTTTAATCCTAAAAATAAAACTATGGAATAGAATCATGACTTAGCAGAGAACTGTGCTAACATTGGCTTCACAAGGGATAGAGCTCTCCCTGCGAGGCTCTAAGAATATTTTGTAGTTTTAGTGCCTTGTCATTGGGCTATGGAGTCTTATTACGAAACACACCGATATTTACGGTGAAATTAGGCTACCAATAGCCTTATTAAAATAATTTTTTGAGAAAGCACCCATTGAATGGGCCTCCAAATAGTTCTACTCCATCAAGATGTTGCAACCCAAAAGTTTTGTTCTACAGAATGTTTGAGATTCTGAAAGGACCAAGCCATAAAACATCAAATTTTGAATGCTTACCTGGGTCATATATGAATTTTCCCCAAGGAGTAGTGAATGTTTTCTTCTCTCTATCTTCCATCCCAACATAAACTTGATTGTACCCATAGAACCCATCTAACATGGAATTTTTTTTTGACCCAGTTATCTTTTTAAGAATATGCTCCATCTTTGGCAAAGGATAGTTATGTTTCTTGGAGCATTTGTTAATATTTATGAAATCAAAACATAGTTTGACTTCACCACTCTTCTTCCTTACTGGAACTAGATTAGCGACCCAATCCGAATATCTAAATGGAGTGATGATTTTGGCATCCAAAATTTTCTTAACTTCTTTCTCCATCACTGGTAATAAGAGTGGATTGATTTGCCTTAATTTCTGCCTAAATGGCTTAGTACCATCCTTCAATGGTATCCTATGCTCAATTACAGTTGTATCATATGTCTTAATATCTTCATATTTCTAGGAAAAAACATCAACGAATTCACAAAAAAGTGTGTGGTATTCAACCTTTATTCCTTCTGATAAAAATTTTGACAACTTCACATACCTCAGTTCTTTTTCTGTGCCTAAATTGAAATCTTCCAATTATGTTTCTATTTCAGCCAACTGTGGTTTGAATGAGACATCATTGTGACCAAAGAGCTTGTCAAGTGGGATTAACCCCTCGGGAAAATGATTGGTAGGCAACTGAATGATAGGCTAATCAACAATATGTTTTTGCAGATTTTTGGTGTCTTGCAAATTAGTATCATTCTTCATGATATCTTCATCTTGATGAATGTTTAGGACAAAAAACTCTTCAACAGCTTCAATGAATCTTATAATATCCTTATCATCTTAAAAAACTTTCCAATTCTTGACATTATTAGGAATTATAGGTCTAAACCTAACTTCCACTTCATATTTCGACTTCATAGGTATCAAAATCTTGAATGAGCTTGCTGAAATAGAAAGTGAGTCAGCCAAAAAATTACTTTCTCTTGGAACAAAATAAACATTAAAAGCTAGGAATGAGTCTTCTATAATGTTCCATACTGAATTCCGGTAATCTTTGAGTCTGGGTTGCTTATTTTGATAAACATTTCTGATTTATTGAATGATAAGTTCAACATCTCTGAAAATAGAAATTTATGAAATATTCATGTCCTTCGTTGTTTTTAAACCAATTAGAAGAGCTTCATACTCATCCACATTGTTAGTTGCTTCAAATTCAAGTTTGATAATAACTATTCCAGCACCAACTCCTTCTTTAGAACATGAACCATCAAAATACATTTGCCATAGTTAAGAACCTTTATGACTGATCTCTTTTTCAGCAGGCTTTAAAATCTAAAAAATTTCTGAAGATAGTACAACATTATCCATGTGTAAGATGCTTGAACCAACATCGGTAGTTCTAGCATAAATTGGATGATTAGTGGGGTCTTTTCTGTCACTAATTATATATTTCAACTAAGCTTCTCTATAAAGTCTTTTTTTTCTCCTCCTAAAACAGGGACAATAGCATAAGTGAGATCCATTTGCAAGGTTCCTCCCAACCTTCTAATCCATGACCTAGAAAGTAAGATATCAAATCTAGGAGGAATGCCAGCTACAACTATATCCATCACCATTCCTCTCATGGGTAACTGAAAAAGGGTTACTGCAAGGTCTTTCATTACATCAAGGCATTGAACTTTTTGGGAATCAAAGGAGTAGAGATCTTGGTATTCTCTAGTTACTTCAAGACCTAGTTCATCTATAACTACCATGGGCATTAAATTATGTGAGGCTCCTGAGTCAATTAGGAAATTATGCAAGATATTTTCATCATTATTCAGAGATAGATTGAAAGGAGGGGTAGAGTAATCTCTGTCTTCTACCAATGGACCTAAAATAATAGTGGGCTTGTCATCTTGAAGGTTAAAAAAATCAGAAGCTACTTCAATATGTGGGGGTTGAAGAGCTTTCAGAAAGGTATTTTTGAAATCATAATTTTTCATAAGCTCTACAAGTGGAACATGAATATTTATCTTTTGTATTTCATTATCAAAATTGAAAACAGGGGGCAGTTTGTGAGGAATATTTTTTATCTCAAGTGAAGTATTATTGACTGCTACTGGAATTTCTGGAAATTTTTGTTTTTCAACTTGTTTTTCAGCCAGAATTTTTTCTGTGTCCTTATTCTTCTTGGGCTCTGCAACAAGCTTTGGATTATCATCAATATTCTTTGATATGAGATTATATCTACTTTTATGATCAACTGCAATCATGGAATGAGCAGGAACCACTTTAATTTTCTGAGTATATGACATGAAATCCTCATACTCTGCTTGTGTAAGATGAATCAACCCTTCTTTGTCTCTCAGAAAATTTATATCAGTAGCCTTCTCCAACCTTTCAACTTCCTCTTCATCATCAAATATAGCATTCTACAAATGAGGCTGAACTTTTTGATCATCAACCTATCTCCTCTCTCGTTGCAAAATTTGAGGAAAATTAGGGTTTCTAAATTGCTGCCTATTACGAGATCAAATTAAACATTTCAGGTAATAGTTGGTCTTGCTTCCATCTTGAGCTTGGACCTCTTAGTAGTCAATGGATTGACCATCTTGGTCAGCTCATTTAACTTAGGATCTATGTCTGAAGTTCCTGAACAAGAGACTTCAAATTTTTTCTTTCCTTTTTCTCTGTCAATCCCTCCTCTAAGTCTATCAGCTACTAACACATTAGATTCTACCTCCAGTGCATTGTCTTGAATTTGTGTTAGTGTTGCAGATATTTTTTCTCTTAATAATAAACAAAAATCAGGATCAAAGGCACGAACATAAGTGATTTTGGCTGAAGCTTCAATAGGCTTGATTTCAGTAGGTATTTTTCTATACATCTTATTGAATCTCTTAGAAAAATAAAAGACTGGTTCTCCTTCTTTTCTTTTTATTGCACCAAATTCAATGATATAATACAGAAAATCTTTCTTATCATCCCATTTCCTTAAAAATGTATCATCTAGGGTTTTAATTCTAGTAATGATACCAACTGTCAAAGAACTGAACCATTATCTTACATCACCTTCAAGACTCTGAACAAAAACTGTCATCTAGACATCTTCATGCTCAATATTCAGATTTTCATCATAGGCATAAAAATCAGCAAGGTGTTCTTCAGCTGTTACTTCTCCCTCACCACTAAAATTAGGCATGTACTTGAGACAATATCCTATAGGTAATGCATTCATAGCCTGAGGTAAAACCAAAGGGGTATAACTTGCAACAACAATTGCATACATTCGATTACATGGTGGGTTTGGATCTGCCATGGTGTGAGTAGTTGATATTTGTGGAACAACAATAGGTGGATTGTGAACAATAGATGATGAAGCACCAACTTGTGATGTAGGTACGATTTTTTGATTGGAAAAAAAGGGAGTTACATGATTTTCTGTAAAATCAGGGGATAAAGTTTGTAGGACTTCTTTAGGGACACCCTTTGAGAAAAAAATAGTAGAGGCAAACTTTCGGTTACTCTTTTTCTTGATTAGCTCTTCAAGGTCAGAAATTGGGATTCTCAAAGGGGAATATGGGTTAGCCTTGGTTCTAGTCCTTCTAGGATCCATAACTTATCAATGGAGTCGCCAGGTGTAAAGCAGTCTAAAAAGATAGTTGGAACTATACACCTTAGAACCAGACTTATAACTTTGTCATTCACCCAGAGAAAAACTTCAATTCACCTCCCCAGAAACGACACCAAAGATGTTAGTGTAAGAAGTCACTCCTTGAATGCTTAAGGAATAAGCCTTACACATCATAGTTCATTTCAAATTTTAAAAGGGGTTGTTTGAGTGGTGGAATGACTTTCTTAAAGATTTTGAAATGATTTAATGTTCTTTAAGACTTTCATGCATTTGGCACATTGTGGAAAGTATAAATTGTGTGGGTAAAAGGTAACATAGAGAGCAGAGTACACAAGTGGAAGAAGATGAATAGTTGGTACCTATTTAAGGAAATATTCCTATCCTAAATCAGTCACACAGCTATGTTGATTACCTTTAACACAAACTACATTTATGTTAAAGAAAACAACACTTAGAAAATATATTGCATGTATAAATCATTCCACAAATCCTTTAGGAAATATTCACTCACGTGTTCTATTACACATATATAACTTGCATAAAAGCTGAAAAGAAGATAATTTTCTTGTTAAATTCTTTAACAACTATCTCACTCACACTTCACTAGTTGCTACAATTTATATTTTTAGAAGAAATTAAGAAAGAAAAGATACACACCACACATTAAATGTATGAGTCACCAAATCCTCCAACATGAAGAAAAAAGGGTTTTTATTATATTCGATCTTCAGTAGACTAACATCAACTTTGGAAATAATATTTACAAGTGTTATATATAGCAAAGAGAGGAACCAACTCCATATCTTCTAAAAATAAGGAAACATTAATTCTAACATAACACATGTGTCAAAAAACTGTTACATCCTTATCTCCTCGAAATCTATGAGAAAGGACGGATGGAGAAAGAAGAAGAAAATAATTCTTGGTGGAATGCGGGGAGTGTCTTGTCATGCTGCCCCTTTTTTTTGCTAAATTTTCTCCTTATCTGCTGGTCTTTAATAATCATGTAGCTTCATTTAATAATACCTCCAACAACCTCATAACCACCTCTCACCATCACTTGTATTATCCACTTGGTTAAAATTCAAGTAAAAGCGCATAACACGCAAAATATCAAATGCTACCAGAAATTCCGGTAGTGCCCTGTTTCTTTTTCAAAATACGCAAAAAAATGTTGAAAATTATGTGCTAACTTGTATTTCATGACACCTAGGCTACTGTTCAAAATTTATAATTGATCAGCAAAAAGGGATTAGTACCAACATTTTTTTTACCTTTCCTCTAAGTGTGTTGCAGCTTCAGATAATTTATCTAAATTATTTTTACTGTCAGTAAATATTTTTTCTGGATCTGGTTGCTGTTGTAGTTGTCTCCTTAACAGTGTCTTTGTCCTCCTTAGAACCCTTTTGTGTTATTCTTCTTTTTGAGGGCTCCCAGTTCTGTTCTGAAGGGGTTGGGTTCTTTCTTTTCGTCATGGATTTTTCTGGTTTCTCTGTCTTTGAACCTTTGTGTTTCCCTTCAACATCAATGACTTCTGTCAAGCCAAGAATAAAATTGTTGCTCTCTATTGTATGTCTTTTTATAGTGTTAGCAATATGTTTAGCTTCTTCCTTCTGATTCTTGCTGTTGATTTCATATCCAACATCTTTAAGGAGTTCATATGATGGTGTAGGATGATACTCCTTTTGTAACTTTTTTCTAAATAGGTGCTTCCAGAAATTCTGATAGAACCTGCGATTTTTATTTATCTGTTGTTGCAGACCTTCCTCTTCTGGCTCTAGTGTAGACATTTGGAAATGGAGGAACGAGGGGTACTATTTCATGGACTTGGGCACGCTTGCTGAGGAGATCTCTCCTCTTTCCACCTTTCTTTCAACTTTTCATGTAGAAACTTTCTCTTTCTTTCCCTTGGCCTTCTTATGAATGTTTTCTTTATGGGCCTTTCTTTTTGTTCTTTTTTTTGCAGGCTGAGGGTTTGACTGTGGAACTGGAGGTGTAGGTGCAGGTTGGCCTGCCCTATAGAATAGAAAATGGTCCCAATTCTAGTTTCTCTTCCTCAAATCTTCTTCAACTAGAAAATTTATCAAAGCTTGATGGTATAATTTGTACTCAGAAACATCATTATGGGTTTGAATCCTTGCTGACATCTTGGTTAGGCTTTTCAATAAGAAAAATGGCAGATTCAATTTCTTCATCCCTGCAATATGAAAAAGAAAACTCATATGATAGAGGAAAACAATTGTATACTTCCTTTCACATGTGAGGTATATCTTGATAAGCTTGATATGTTCTTCCTAGTCATTCTTAAGGTAGCTTCTTGGGATGCCTTTTTCCTAGTTTGGATCTCTGTGAACATGCTTAAGGAAGCTGTTGAGATCACCTCCTATGATAACTTGTCCCTTGAACCACCTTTCTGCTTCTTGGGGAAGGTTAAAGGCTTCGGCAATGGAGTCTTCAAAAACCTACAAAGTGAGGCCATAAACTATAACCTCCTGTCCATTAAATGATTTAGAAAAATCTTGAGCAACCCCTAAATGTGAGCTTCCCAACCTGGTACAAAGAGGATACCATCCTAACCGCATAAACAAAGTTCTTACCCTTGGATTAGCATCAACCAAATCTGCACCCTATGTCTCTATTCGATTTATCTTACCACTTGTTTTAATCATCTTCAGCAAAATAAATGACTATGTCTCCTACAAATGATAGGTGGAAAAATAGGAAGAGTTTAATTTACAGCTGTGGCCTGTATTCTTCTCTGGAATCTTGTCTGGAATCCAGACTTCTTCTCCAACTATAACTCTCAGAAAATTCGAATCGAATAGCACAAACTTAAAATGAAAGCATTCATGTTTTTTAGGTGGTTTTAAAACTAAGTCTTGGTTCACCACCCGATGCAAATCACCCTCCATCATTAAAAATATTCATGATCATGATGTGCAACATGTGACACACCATCACCACCATTAGTTGGATGCATTTTTCATATGGGAGCTCCAGATGGATTATGGAAAGTGTTTTTATGACTTGCATTCACCTCTGCATACTGTGATGTTGATTGGACAAAATTTCCGGTAGCACTGTTGTGAAACTAGTCTAATGGTTATGGTGTGTGTTGTGATCTCCACGATCCCTCTAACTCAGAAAAAGATGTACCTTAATGTATGGATAACTGACTTGGCGTAGATAGGTATGATGAGAAACATTTCAGTCATTAACTGTGGATGACACATGTGACCCAACATATACAACGAATTGACCTTAGCTAACTGACTGTAATACGACACTTATCATTAGATCCTAAAGGATTTAAAAAAGATTTGATGCGTATTAACCCTATGACACGTGGTATAACTAAAGTGGATTCACTTTTTCTTTTTATTTTAAAAACTGAGTATGCTTCCGGAAATTATGGTAGCATTGGAAATAGAAAGCAAAAGGCAGAAATAGGAAATAACAGACTGTCTGAATGGCTTAAAACTGGTGCTTCCGAAAATTCCTATAGCGACCAAATTTTTTTTTTTTTTTTTTTTTGAAAATTTTGAAAAATTTGAAGTTTAATTCTAGAAATAAAACTATGGAATAAACTCATGAATTAGCAAAGAACTGTGCTAACATTGTCTCCACAAGGGATAGAGCTCTCCCAATGAGGCTCTAAGAATATTTTGTAGTTTCAATGCCTTTTCATTAGGCTATGGAGTCTTATTATGAAACACACTGGTATTTACAGTGAACTTAGGCTACCAACAACCTTAGTAAAATATTTTTTGAGAAAGTACCCATTGAATGAGCCTCCAAACTGTTCTACTCCATCAAGATGTTACAAGTCAAAAGTGTTGTTCTGCAGAATGTTTGAGATTCTAAAAGGACCAAGCCATAAAAAATCAAATTTGGAATGCTTACCTGGGTCATATATGAATGTTCCCCAAACTGTAGTGAATGTTTTCTTCTCTCAATCTTCCAGCCCAACAGAAACTTGACTGTACCCATAGAACCCATCTAACATGGAAATTTTGTCTGACCCAGTTACTTTTTGAAGAATATGCTCCATCTTTGGCAAAGGATAATTATCTTTCTTGGAGAATTTGTTAATATTTCTAAAATCTGCACATATTCTAACTTCACCACTCTTCTTCCTTATTAGAACTAGATTAGCGACCCTATATGAATATCTCAATGGAATGATGATTTTGGAATCCAAAATTTTCTTAACTTCCTTCTCCATCCACTGGTAATAAGAGTGGATTGATTTGCCTTAATTTACTTGCACGAATGGCTTAGTACCATACTTCAATGGTATCCTATTCTCAATGACGAGTTGTATCATATGTCTTAAGATCTTCATATTTGCAAGAAAACACATTAAAAATTTCACAAAACAACTTGTGATATTCAACATTTATTCCTTACGATAAAACTTTTGACAACTTCACATGCCTCGGTTCTTTTTCGTGCCTAGGAGTGGAAATATTCAATTCTATTTATGTTTGACCATCTATGGTTTAATTTGAGACATCATTGTGATCAAAGGCTTCTCAGTGGTATTAACCCCTTGGGAATATGATTGGTAAGTAGGTTGAATGATAGGTTGATCAATAATCTATTTTTGCAGATTTTTTTGGTGTCTTGCAAGTCAGCATCATCCTTTATTCATCTTGATCAATGTTTAGGACAATAAAATCTTCAACAGCTTCAATGAATCTTCTAATATCCTTATCATCTTCAAAAAATTTCCATTGCTTGACATTATCAGGAATGCTAGGTCTAAACCTATTTTCCACTTCATATTTTAGCTTCATAGTTATCAGAATCTTGAATGAGATTGCTCAAATAGAAAGTGATTCAGCCAAAAAATTACTCTCTTGGAACAAAAGAAATGTTAAAATCTGGGAATGAGTCTTCTACAATGCTCCATACTAAATTCTGGTAAAATCTAAGTCTGGGATGCTTATTTTGATAAACATTTCTGTTTTTCTGAATGATAAGTTCAACATCTCCAAAAACATAAATTTCTGAAATATTCATGTCCTTCGCTATTTTTAGACCAATCAGCAGAGCTTCATACTCAACCACATTATTAGTTGCTTCAAATTCAAATTTGAAAGAATAAGTGGAATTTTCTTTCGAAGGATAAATAAGAACTATTCATGCACCAGATCCTTCTTTAGAACATGAACCCTCAAAATAAATTTTCCATAGCTGAGAACCTTCATGAATGATCTGTTTTTTAATAGCCTTTAAAATTTGAAAAATTTCTGCAGATAGGACAACATTATCCATGTGTAATATGCTTGAACCAACATCAGTAGTTCTATCATAAATTGGATGATTAGTGGTGTATTTTCTGTCACTAATGATATATGCCAACTAAGATTCTCTATAAAGTCTTCTTTTTTCTCCTCCAAAAATAGGGACAATAGCATAAGTGAGATCCATTTGCAAGGTTCCTCCCATCCTTTTAATCCATGACCTAGAAAGTAACATACCAAATCTAGGAGGAATGTCAGCTACAACAATATCCATCACCATTCCTCTCATGGGTAACTGAAAAAGGGTTATTGCAGGGTCTTTGGTGACACCAAGGCATTGAACATTCCAGGAATCAAAGGAGTAGAGATCTTGGTATTCTCTAGTTACTTCAAGACCTAGTTCATCCATAATTACCTTGGGCATTAAATTATGTGAGGCTCCAAAGTCCATGAGGAAATTTTGCAAGATATTTTAATGAATATTTAGAGATAGATAGAAAGGAGGGGTAGAGTCATCTCTATCTTCTATAAATGGACCTAAAATAACAATGGGCTTGTCATCTTGAAGGTTAGCAAGATCAGAAGCTACTTTAGTATGTGGGGGTTGAAGAGCTTTCATAAAGGTCTTTTTGAAACCATCATTTTTCATAAGATCTACAAGTGGAACAAGAATCTTTATCTTTTATATTTCATTCTCAAAATTGAAAAAAAGGGGTAGTTTGCGAACAATTTTTACCTCAAGTGAAGGATTATTGACTGCTACTAGCATTTCTGGTAATTTCTTTTTTTCAACTTGTTTTTCAGCTGGAAATTTTTTTGCATCCTTATTCTTCTTGGGCTGTGCAACAGGATTTGGACTATCATCAATATTATTTGATCTGAGATTATATCTACTTTGATGATCAGCTGCAATCATGGAATGATTAGGAACCACTTCACTTTTCTTAGTATATGACAAAAAATCCTCATACTTTGATTATGTAAGATGAATCAATCCTTCTTTATCTCTTAGAAAATTTATATCAGTAGCCATCTCCAACCTTTCAACTTCCTCTTCATCTTCAAATATAGCATTCTGCAAAGGAGGTTGAACTTTTTGATCATCAACCTCTCTCCTCTGTCACTGCAAAATTTGAGGAACATTAGGTCTTCTAGATTTTTGCCTATTACACAGATAAAATGAAATATTTCTGGTAGTAGCTGGTCTTGCTTCCATCTTGAGCTTGGTCATCTCAGTAGTCAATGACTTGACCATCTTGGTCATCTCATATAACTTAGGATGTATGTATGAAGTTCCTGAAGTAGAAAATTCAGTTTTTTTCTTTCTTTTTTCTCTGTCAATCCCTCCTCTGAGTCTATCAGTTGCTAACACATTATATTCTACCTCCAATGCATTGTCCTGCATTTGTGTTAGTGTTGTAGATCTTCTTTCTCTTAATAATAATAAAAAATACAGATCAAAGGCACCAGCATAAGTGATTTTGGCTGAAGCTTCAGTAGGCTTGATTTCAGTAGGTATTTTTCTATACATCTTATTGAATCTCTTGGAAAAATAAGAAACGAATTCTCCTTCTTTTCTTTTTATTGCACCAAATTCAGTGATATAATACAGAAAATATTTCTTGTCAGCCCATTTCCTTAAAAATGTATCATCTAGGGTTTCAATTCCAGTAATGCTACCAACTATCAAAGATCTGAACCATTTTCTTACAACACCTTCAAAACTCTGAACAAAAATTCTCATCCAGACATCTTCATGCTCAATATTCAGATTGTCAGCATATGCATAAAAATCAGCAAGGTGTTCTTCAACTGTTACTTCTTCCTCGCCACTAAATTTAGGCATGTACTTGAGATAATCTCCTACAAGAAATGCATTCATAGGTCGAGGTAAAACCAAAGGGACATATCTTGCAACAACAATTGCATCCATTCGGTTAGGGGGTGGGTTTGGACCTGCCATGGTGTGAGTAGTTGAGATTTGTGGAACAACAATAGGTGGATTGTGAACAACAGATGATGAAACAACAAATTGTGATGTAGGTACTATTTGTTGATTGGAAAACAAGGGAGATACATGATTTTCTGCAAAATCAGAGGATAAAGTTTGCAGGACTTCTTTAGGGACAACCTTTGCGAAAACAGTAGTAGTAGAGGAAAATTTTCATTTACTCTTTTTCTTGATTAGCTTTTTAGGGTCAAAAAATGGGATTCTCAAAGGGGAATATGGGTTAGCCTTGTTTCTAGTCCTTCTAGGATCCAAAACTTCTCGTTGGAGTCCCTAAGTGTAAAGAAGTCTAAAAAGACAACTGGAACTGTACACCTCAGAACCGGACTTATAACTTTGTCATTCACCCAGGGATAAACTTCAATTCGCCTCCCCGACAACGATGCCAAAGATGTTAGCGTAAGAAGTCACTCCTTGACTGCTTAAGGAGTAAGCCTTATACGTCATAGTTCATTTCAAATTTTAAAAGTAGTTGTTTGAGTGGTGGGATGAATTTCTCAAATATTTTGAAATGATTTAATGTTCTTTAATACTTTCATGCATTTGGAAAGTTGTGGCCAGTATAAATTATGTGGGTAAAATTAGTATAGGGATCATAGTAAACAAGTGGAAGAAGATGAATAGCCGGTACCTATTTCAGGAAATATTCCTATCCTAAATTAGTCACACAACTATGTTGATGACCTTTAACAAAAACTCTATTTATGTTAAGAAAACAACACTTATAAAATAGATTGCATGTATAAAGTATTCCACAAATCCTTTATGAAGTCTTCATTGACATGTTCTATTACACACATATAACTTGCAGAAAACTGAAAGAAAATAATTTACTGGTAGCACCTTGTTTCTTTTTCAATATACGTAGAAAAATGCTGAAAATTGTGTGTTGACTTGTATTTCATGACACCTAGGATGATGTTCAAAATTTATAACTGGTTATAGAAAATAGATTAGTACTAAAAACATTTTTACCTTTCCTCTAAGTGTGTTGCAACTTCAACCAGTTTATCTAAATCAGTTTTGTTGTTAGTAGTTGATGTTCTGGATCTAGTTGCTCTTGTAGTTGTCTCCTTGACAAGGTCTTTGTCCTCCTTAGAACCCTTTTGTGTTTTTCTTCTTTTTGAGGGCTCTAATTGTTGTTCTGAAGGGGTTGGATTCTTGCTTTTCTTCATGGATTTTTCTGTTTCTCTACTTTTGAACCTTTAGGTTTCCCTTCAACATCAATGACTTATGTCATTAGGCTTGGTTTGAGAAGATCCTTATATTTAAGCCTAAACTTACTTATCTCTCTTGTATGTATCTTTCTGGTGTTATCAATAAGTTTAGCTTATTCCTTCCGCTTCTTGTTGCTGATTTCATATCCAACATCTTTAAGGAGTTCTTCATCTGATGGTGTAGGTTGATACCCCTTCTGCAACTTTTTCTGAATAGGTGCTTCTATAAATTTTGGTAGCACCTGCGCTTTTGATTTATCTGTTGTTGTAGACCTTCCTCTTCTGGCTTTAGTGTAGAAATTTGGAAATGGAGGAATAGGGGGTACTATCTTCATGGAATTGGGCTTGCTTTCTAAGGATATCTCTCTTTTTTCCACCTTTCTTTCAAGTTTTCGTAGAGAAACTTTCTCTTTTTTTCCCTTGGCCTTCTTATGAATGTTTTCTTTCTGGGCCTTTATTTTTGTTCTCCTTTTTGCAGGCTGTGAGTTTGATTGTGGAACTAGAGGTGTAGGTGCATGTTGGCTTGCCCTATAGAATAGAAAATGGTCCCAAGTCTAGTTTCTCTTCCTCAACTCTTCTTCAATAAAACCTTTATCAAAGCTTGATGGTACAATTTGTACTCAAAAACATCACTATGGGTCTGAACCCTTGCTGACATCTTGGTCAGGCTTTTCAACAAGAAAAATGGAAGATTCAGTGTCTTCATCCCTGTAATATGGAAAAGAAACCTCATGTGATATAGGAAAGCCATTGTATACCTCCTTTCACCTGTGAGGTATATCCTGATAAGCTTGATAGCTTCTACCCAGTCATTCTTAAGGTAGCTACTTGGGATACATTTTCCCAGTTTAGATCTCTGTGAGATCCTTAAGGAAGTTGTTGAGATCACCTGTTGTGATAACTTGTCCCTTGAATCACCTTTATCCTTCTTGGGGAAGGTTAAAGGCTTCAGCAATGGAGTCTTCAGAAACCTGCAAAGTGAAGCCATAAATTGTAGGCTCATGTCCATTAAAAAATTTAGGAAACTCTTGAGCAACCCTTGAATGTGAGTTTCCCAACCTGGTACAAAGAGGATACCATATTGACTGCATAAACAAAGTTCTTACCCTTGGATTAGCATTAACCAAATATACACCCTATGGCTCTATTTGATTTATCTTACCACCTGTTTTAATCATCTTCAAAAAATAAATAACTATGTCTCCTACAAATGATAGGTGGCAGAATAGGAAGAGTTTAGCTTACAGGTGTGGCCTGTATTCTTCTCTGGAATCTTGTCTGAAATCCAGACTTCTTCTCCAACTATAACTCTCAGCAAATTCAAATCTAGCAACTCAAACTTCAAATGACATCATTCATGTTTTTTAGGTGGTTTTAAAACTAAATATTGGTTCACCACCCCATGCAAATCACCCTCCATCTTTAAAAATATTCATAATCATGATGTGCACCATGTGGCACACCATCACCACCATCAATTGGCTTCTTTTCCATATGGGAGCTCCAGATGGCTCATGGCAAGTGTTTTTATGATTTGCAGTCACCTCCACAAACTATGGTGTTGATTGGTCAAAATTTCCAGCAACACTGCTATACATGCAGTCGAACAGTTATGGTGTGTGGTGTGATCACCAGGATCCCTCTAACTAAAAAAAACACGTACCTTAACGTATGGATAACTGACTTGGCATAGACAGGTATGACAGGCAACAATTCAATCATTAACTATGGATGACACATGTGACCCAACGTATATAACGACTTTACCTGAGCTAACTAACTATAATACGGCGCCTATCATTCTATCCTAAAGGATTTAAAAAAACATTTGATGCATATTAACCCTACGACACATGGTATAACTAAATCAGATGTGCTTTTTCATTTTATTTTAAAACAGGAGTATAAAAATAAAACTAAAAATATAGAAAAAGGAAATAATAGACTGTCTAAAAGGCTTAAAACTAGCACAAAACTAGTGCTTCCAGAAATTACGGTAGTGAAAAAAAAAATTGAAAATTTTGAAGTTTAATCCTAAAAATAAAACTATGGAATAGACTCATGACTTAGCAAAGAAATGTGCTAACATGAATGTTTGGAAATTGAATTGTACATGAGTTTTAAAACATTTCATGTTTTCAATGAATACTTTATTTATTATGGGTATATAAAGATATGAACAAAATAAAAGGAATATTAGATAAAATTATATATAATTTAAAATTTAATATATATGATAAAATAAATTGATTAATTAATATTATTAATAATAAAAGGTATAAAGTGAGTTAATAATTATTTATTATTCAAAAAACATAGTGTTTTTACCAAAAAAAATTTATTAAAAAAGAGAACTACTATCTGACACAAAACTATTATATTTATTCAATAGTTCTTGTATTGAGCAAAAAGGCTCAATCCAAAACCTCAAATGATTACTCTATGAGCAAGAAAATTTGACCCTTTCCAACTGGAAATTTTCCAAAAAAACTCCTAAAATAAAATGTATTTATACTCCATTTTCTACTACTTTAATATGTTTTTTTGGTGAAACATTTTTCTTTTTTTCCCCACTTTAATCCAATGTGCAATTTTTTCTCTCTCTAGTGAATATGTTGATGTATTAACCTTGTTATTTTATATATATTTTTTATTAGCCTGATATGCTCAGGAAGTGGATTTTCCAACAATTTTACTTGGGGATTCAAGGGATGTTCATTTTTCACTACATTTTTTTTCTTTCATTGTTCTTGAATCTGAGGGGTCCTTATGCAATTCTTCTTGACTGATTATTGATTACTTTGTAGAATCCTTTTTATCAATATTTTCTTCCTAAATTCCCTTTTCTTATCCCTCATCCTGATATTATTTTTCCTTATATACTGTGTAATGCTTATACTAAGCTCCCTCCCACCATATAGATCTTCGATTATTTTTCCGGCCATTGTTGTTCTACAAACGCTTTGGGAAGTTTTTGAGTATGTGCCCAGTTTCATAGCGCACTCTGCAATGAAAAGATACTTTTTCATAGTCGATCTTCTGAGTCCACACATAATCTAGAGTTGACAAAATAATTTCAACAACAAAACGATTGTTGAAATACATCTCCAAACAAATATGTGCATAAGTAGTTTTATAATACATTTTCCCACTGGACTACAACAATAAAAATTCCCTAATGCATTTCCAATAGAGGATAGTGATGAAAGATTCTAAAAATGTAGGGGAATATTTTGAAGCCTAACCCAAATAGGAGCTAAGGAAATAGATGTCGATATTGGACCAAATGTGGGATTCCAAGGCTGTAAGAAAGGTCAGTGTTGCCCCAAAACCGGGGCCCAAAATCACAAATTTTCTGATTTTCCTTGACATTATAGAAAACAACAACAAAGAGACCCTGAGCTAGAGGATAAATGTTACATCCTTCGATAATAAGGTTTTCCATGATTAAGAGATCCACTTGTGTAGATCAAATAAATGAGACCAAAACCCATTCAATATTCATACTAACCTTTTATTTGTAAAGAAAAATAAATAAAATATAAAAAATAAAAATTCTTCATCCACAATACTATTGGGTGCCTGAGCTTTTTAAACATCTGGAAGAACATATATGACTTTCAATATGGCACTATACAAGGCTTGAACTACCATTCCTAGAACATATTTCTTTTATAAATCTCTAGCATTCAACTACAGAAACCCTAGTCGTCGCTCATCTTAGAGCACATTTACCTTATCCCATGAAGGATATTGATTATTCAAAATACATTTTTAATATATAGATTTAAAGTTAAAATAAATGAGGCATGAACATGGTAAAGAGGGGAAATAAGAGATAAATTAATTTATAGCTAACCTAGATCCATCTTAACTCTAGATCTACCAAGCCTCCTGAGGGATTAAATCTATTTTCACTCTAAAAGAGGTTTGCATCTCAAGAGAGATGGAATCTCGATGTTTGTTAAATCTAGAGTTAAGATGGATCTAGGATGGTTAATTAAAACCTAACTATTATTTCATTTTTTAAAAATATATTGTCAAAAAAATTAAACATAGTTTGAAAGTATTTTAACTTCGAAAAATTACAACTATTTATAGCTTATGCGTGACCAACAGACCAACACATTCATAAATATATTAATACATGCACACAATGTTAGGCTTTTGTTAATAGTTTATGTAGTTTAAGTTTACATTAATAAAAATTGTTTTGTGTTTTTTCTTCTAACTAAAAATGTTATTATAATTGAATAAAATAAATGTGGAAGTTAATTAAATATGTTATATGATGGTTAATGCTATATCTAAATTTTACAAATTAAAATTAATAATAATAATATTTAATTTTTAAAAAATGTTGTTTATTATTTATATTTCATAAAATTAAAAAATAATATATAATAAAAATAATAATAGTAATAGTTAATTTTTAATTTTTAAAAAATGTTATTTATTAATTATATTTTATAAAGTTGGAAATTAATATATAATTATTGTAGTTAATTTTTTAAATTTGAATTGTATTTGAATTTTCAAACTTCTAAAATGGAAATTGTATTTATTATTAAAATAAACAATTAAAGCTTTTGTAAGATCAAATAAAAAGGTGAATTTTAACCAAACCAATCTAGGTCCATCGTAATTCTAGATCTACTAAGAGAAGAGATGAGATGTGTTAAACATCTAATCCGCTAAGGGTTAAGGTGTGAGAGTTGGATGGTAAAAAAAAGTCCAAAAAATATTGAAATATAAATCCAACAATCACACCAATATATTATAAATATACATCTATAGTTAATAAAAATTTAAATTCACATTTATCCTTCATATCTTCTATCTTATAAATATAGTACATCTGTAGTTAATAAAAATTTAAATTCACATTTATCCTTCGTATCTTCTATCTTCTCCATGTACATCTAACATGGTATAGGCGTATTCCTGCCCTGCTCTAATTTTAGCCATTATCCTACCATCTTTCACACATCATTCCTATCCATGATAATCAATACAATTGGTCCTTCCATCTCTTAGGTCCGCCATTTCCATTACTGTGTAACTGCTCCAGTTATTCCTATGCGAAAATACATTTACCTTTTCATGCTCAATGTATTGCTTAGTCCAACGCGTATTACCCTTCCCTGACCTATCTTCCTGCATGCATTACTCATTTTTCAGAACACAGACCCGTTACCTTTGTTAGAACACAGACCCATTGTTGAATTTGAAGGATATTCTATTCTAATAAGCATTCATTTTATTTAGTGTCGATTCAGTGCATTTACGTGCTCTTCCTCGACTTGGGTATTCGATCTCCGCTTACCTTTTGCATCTTTTGTTTTATTATTTTTCACGTTCCTCCATTACTTAGATCCAGGTGTTGAAACTTGAAAGATCTTTGAGTTCCCTTGAATCACGAACCAGTACGATTTACATGGATTTGTCTATTATTTTCATGACCTATTCTGATATGAAACTCTGTAATGGATAAGCTTTATTGTCAATGAGAATGTAACCAAATGCACACAACTGTTTGCTGAAGTTATCAATTCTTATCTCCCTCTAATTTCTCTTTTTCATGCCATTGCAGTATATACAAAATCCTCAAAAGGTCATGACAGGATCCAATATATGGGTATTGATCTCTTTTATCCATTTCTAGTCTTTTTCTTGACATGTATAGACACATACCTTAAAGTCTGGTTGTGTAATAATGCGCCTCTATTTTCTGTGCACCGAAAAGTACTCAGTCCTCTAGTGCACCGAAAATACCAATTCCGCGAGAACAATTAATTGAACATCCAGTAGCTGTCTCTTTACGAAATGTAATAGTGCCAATTCGCTATGCTCTCAAATCCTTGAGAAAATAGGCACCTCTGTGACGAACTTACTGGAGCGATTGGTTCTGTGCGAGATTGCAAAACTGAGTTTCGACTTGTAGAAACTTCATTGAAAATCACAAGGGTTTTACAATTATCAGTAATACAAGGGTTTTACAATTATCAGTAATATATATGAATTTTTCCCCGAAGAAATTGGTGAGATTGGTAAATCCTACGCAGTGTGTCTATGGTGCATGGTGCAACCTTGGATTAGTCTTGTGTTGAATAAAAATGGTGTGCTGAATGGTATGTCTAATATTTTTTTAAAGATTTGACTATGTTGTATGAACTGTCGTTGTTCTGGCGTGGTGGAATCAAACCACCATACCACCCATCTTGGCTCTGTCGAACGATTTCTCCCATACCTCCTCTGTATATCCCGGTTATATATATCGGTTTTACCACCGCCATAAAGAAATATAACACCGCTTACCACTCCAACCCTACCAACCACACTTCGCTTCAGATCATAATGTATAATCTGACTCCCAGTTGACGTATATAACTCCTTCAATCACCATTCCTCCATTTTATAAGCCATTACGACAATGCTGAAAAACTCCAGCAAATAGAATGTATACATTCATATATCTTCACCAGTGTAAGAAGAAAATTTCAGAAGGTAACCAAGCTACTCCTAAGATGGAGACTTAGAAATTCGGTGTGGTTGTTGTAGAATGCGCCAAATATTTAAGTGAGGGCCATCATTCTTCTCGAGTTGTAGAACTGGCCAGGAAAAAAAGAAAGGATAAAATACAATTCGATTTGTGGCATATCGTTGGCTCCAGTGAGATTATATGATACAACGTTAAATTGAGTCATATATGAATTGGTTTCAATAAAGTTTATATGTGCAGTAGAAGAGCCATGGTTATATGAGTTGCTCTGAATTTGAACAAATTTATGCCATTCAAAGAGTCCAGATCGTGAATGAAAGGATATTCCAATGGGAACAAATTTTGGTCAGTTGGCAATTTTTTTTTTATGTCTGTTTGTAACAGGAATTGAGATATAAAAAAAATCTCCACCAAAAATCATTCATTTGTTAGCTCCTTGTAAGTTTTCGGAAAGAAAGAATTAAGTGGTTAAAGAATGCTCAAACTGGTTTGGTTCAAGGATCTTTTGGAGTCCTTGCACACATTTCTTGACACTCCTTATTTGTTTTCTTGAGCTTTTTATTTTGCTGATATAATTGCCAAAATTGATGATGTATTAGAATTACTGAATGCTTTAATACATTCCACTCCTCATTTCCTTGAGTCTTTTATTTTGCTGATATAATTGCCAAAATTGATGATGTATTAGATTACTGAATGCTTTAATACATTCCACTGGTAATGAGATAGTAAAAATTAGCAAGGAAAAGCTCTTTAACATTCAAACATGTTTACAAGATGCACAAGAAAAGATTTATTTTTTGCAGCTTGAGACAAAGCTACAACAAGAGGAGTTAAAAACATGTAGTCATCATTCTGAACTTGTCTTTGTTTAGGGGAATCTTCTCATTGAGATTGAAACATAATCCCATCAACTGTCGGAAACTAATCAAGTCGTTGAAAAATAAGATTTGCATGCAGATACAAAAATTTAGCCTGTACTTCCCAAGCCCATCACCAGACCTTGGGAAGAGATTTTCTATAGCAAGCACATAAATGGTCTTGGACATGACAAGGAAGTGTCCTTTCATATTCCATATTACTTAATTCCTATCCAATTTCAGAGTATTACATTTCTTCATGACAGTTCACTTCCCTTCCAGTTATTCTAGGTTATGCTCCTCTTCCACAATAGCAACAACAAAATGTTAAATGCCAACATTATGACCGAGTTGGCGATATGAAATATCACTGCTTTGATCTTCATCCATGCGAGAACTATCATAAAACCACTCATTCTTCAAACATATGCTTCAAAAACAAGCCTCTTGCAAGAACAATGATTCATCTTGGATGGATCATCTCTTGGAAATGGACTTTAACAACCAAGAAGATATTTCATTCATATGCCATAACTTGTTATAGAGTATTGAACAATCTTGCGGTTGAGTTTTCTCCATCTTCTAACCTTGTATCTGACAGGGAGGAAGTGATGGTCATATACAAGTTTCAAAGCCACATTAAGTGAGCCTGAGCTACAACCTTCCATACGAAATTCAAAGTTGTAGCCAAAGACACAGAAGTTCAAGTGAGCCTAAGCCACAACCTGACATACCAGATTTAGAGTTGTAGCCTAATCATGCCTTTGATTGGTGGCCAGCCTTAAACCATCTATGCGGGGTTGAGACCTCTCTTTTTAGGTTGAGCTTATCCCTTTTCAAAGAATTGGGGACACTTCCTCTAGCAGAAGACTTCATTTTCTTACTAGTTTTGGAAGAGTTCCAACAATTACATTAAGCATTCTAGAGTTGGTGGTCATCCTTAAACCACCGCAGGTTGAGACCTCCCTTTTCAGGTTTAGGTTCTCCCTTTTTATGCAAGTTGCATACCTCCCTTTTCCAGTTTAAAGGTCTCCCTCTTAAAATCATTAGGAGCACTTCCTCTAGTAGAATACTTCAACTTCTTGCAATATTTGGAAGTGTCTGGAGAACTACACTAAGCGTTCCAATGTTGGTGGTCATCCTTAAACCACCACCTTATGCCAACATTTCAGAGAGCACACTCAGCCTAGTGTTGCCATGCATTTTTTCACATTTTTATTACAACTCTCTTCTTGGACTCATCCATTTACCCATTCAGATTAATGGGGGGAATGTTGGACACCTAATTCGCTAAGGGTTAAGGTATGGGAGTTGGATAGTCAAAGCGAATCCAAGAGACATTGGAATATGAATCCAAGAGTCACACCAATATATTATAAATGTACATCTATGGTTAATAGAAAATTCAATTCAGGTTTATTCTTCTCATATCTTCTGTCTTCTCCATGTATGTCTAACAAGATGGATCAAATATCTCAATATGTAAACCTCTTTTAGAGTGAGAAGATATTTGATCCCTCTCATCACTTGGTAGATCTGGACTTAAAATGGATCTAGATTGGTTTAATTTCTCCTTTAAATGTGTTATATTCCACATGAATACTAGGGGTTAATACCATCGGTCATTTCTACTTTTATTATTATTTTATTTTTATGAAGTTCTTTTTGTTTTGTTATATTTTTATTATTATTTTAATTTAGTTAAAATGTTTACATTATATTAATTGTTTTTATTTATTTATTTATATTTATATTTTTATGCAATTTGGCTTAGTCAAAATGTTAAACATTACGTTACAACATCTCTACCATACTGAGTTGAGAACACCTCATAGTAAAAGTCAATATTCTAATTTTGAGGGATAAAAAGGTACTTGGAATCTTTATTCTTAAATTTTTTTTTGATAAAAATAAAAAAAATAATATATTTTTTCTTTTTAAATTTGAATGTGATTTTTTTTTAAATAATATATTTTTAATGATTAGTTTTTTTAAATTAATAATATATTTTTTAAATTTATAAAAATTTAAATTAATAATAATATTATTAAAGAATAATAATTTTTGATTTTTAATAATAATTTTTTTAAATTTTTATCAAGTTTTAGTGAGTCTGGAGATTGTTATAAGAGCCTATGGAGATTCAAAGAGGAAAGACCAAGAAAATAAGATGAAAGCCACTTTCTTTCCCAAGATAAAGACAATATCTATATATTTATTATTTTATAATATTTTTGATATGTAAATAGAAATGTAGAAATGCAAAGAATTAAGATACTTGAAAGAAGACTGATATTAAATATTAGAAAAAATATTTAAAATTAAGATCGAGTAGAAAGCAAATAATTAATAATATTATTATTGAGGAAGAGACTAAGTTATTAAATTTACATTTTTTAATAACATTAATATTTAGATGCAAACTTTGGGTTATTAAATATTATTATTTAAAATGGAGATAAAAGGAGAATGAGTTATCAAATATAATGATAAATAATTTTAAAAATATAACATTATTATTAATATTTATTAAGAAAGTTATAATAATTTTTAATAAAGGAAAAAAAATATTAAAAAATATAAAGTTAAATTATTAAAAAAATAAGTATATTAATAGAAAAATAATTAAAATTAAATTGAAATATAAAGTTAAAAAAAAATTAAACAACTTAATTAATATAAAATTTATATTAAAAATAAATAAGATACAATCCTACAACATTACACCTATATATCTCTCATATCATTGTTTGAGAGAAATTGAAAGTGAAAAAAACAAAAATATAATATTAAAAGAATAAGGTTGGTGTTATAAATAATATTAACAAAGATCACAATTCAAAATAAGAAAATATATTAAAGTAGGATCAAAGTATAAGAAATTTGATGATAAAAATCAATAAAATAAAATAAATCCAGATTATATGTGAACTAATAATAAAATATCAAAATACTTAACTCAAATCTTGGCTAGGGTTGGTATGTATGATTGGTGGGCTATCATTTAGGTTAGGGTATTTTCTTGTAGCAACACTTTGTGCTCAATTAGGGCCCTATATTACTAGTGTAGCCCCTTATTGTTGTTAGTGTAACCCTCCTATTGTTATTGATGTACCCCTATAGTCCCCATATTGTTATTATTGTGCCCTTACATTATTATTGTTAGGTCGGCTAGGATTATATTGTGACCCCATGGACTCCTATATATAGAAAGGAGGTTTTGTCATTTTTGTCATCCAAGAATTGGTCATTTATGTAATGTAAATGAGGTTTCCCCCTCAAAGTGTATGATTTATAAAGAATTTATCTCTCTTTCCTTCTATTTTCGAAGCTGGTTTCATAACATTTGGTATCAGAGCTTTGGATTATAGGGTTTCACTGCTTCAAACAGGTCATCGTATCATTTTTGCTATAACTAATTTTGTGAGAAGGTTCATAAGTTTTAAAAAAACCCATTTGTGCCGAAATTCAAAGGAACTTCGTGGAAAATTTTCAGATCTTGGTTCGCAATATTTTTCGTAAATATGATATGTGGAAGTTATGGTTTTTGCAGGCTCCTCAAGTTCATCTCAAAGAGGTGACCTTGGGAAAATTTTCATAACTCTCTCTCTGAGCAGAGGATTGGAATTATGTAAATGATGGCCGACAATACACATAATTTAGTTTCCTGTGTATCAATTTTAGAGCCGAAGGAGGAAACAATGACATGTGGCACTCCATATAAGTTCACTCTATTGAACAAATCCATAATTAGGTCATTGTGGGAGATTGGGCATAAATTTGTCTTGGCGAATCCAAATCAGGTCTGACATGCAACATTGGAAAGAAAATTAAGAGGGCTACTAAGGAACTGAAGATACAATATTAGGGATCCAAAATTATAGAGATAAATCAGTTTCAATATCGAGCTCCTAAAAATAAAGAAAAAGTTATATATATATATATATATATATATTTAAATTACATAAGTCTTATTTGAAAAATCAGTTTGAAGTGATTCCAAGGGCATATTGAAGCATAGATATTAGTATTGGGTTCTAAAATGCCTCGTAAAAATAATTAAACACCCACTAAGCCCTCAGAAGGCTCTACTATGACTCATGAAGAGGAAGAAGTGCAACATGACATATCAAAATTACAAGACCAAGTGCAACAAATTTCTCTCTCGCAAAGAGTAACAAAAAATGAAATGGATGGTTTGAAGAAAGGCGTGGAAGCTAAGATGGATGGTTTGAAGAAATGTGTGGAAGCTAAGATGGTTGGAGTGGAAGCTAAGATCGATGGTATAGAAGGCAACATGGATGGTTTGAAGAAAGGCGTGGAAGCTAAGATGGATGGTTTGAAGAAAGGTGTGGAAGCTAAGATGGATGGTTTGAATAATGGCATGGAAGCTAAGATGGATGATGTGGACGCTAAGATGGATGGTATAGAAGGAAACATGGAATATTTGAAGAAATACATGGAAGGTTTGAAGGAAGTTTGGAAAAGTTTCTACAAGAAAAGCTTCATAATGGAGAAAAGGTAGTAGAGGAAACTCGTGATGAGAACAAAAGAAATGTTAATCATGATTTCATAGACTCTAATGTTGGATTTAAGACCCACCATATTCCAAATATAGATATGAGGAAGTTTTATGGCAAGGATCCAATAACTTGGATACTACAAATGGAGCAATACTTTGAGCTCCATATTACACAAAACACACAAAAGGTACACATTAAAAATTTATATTTAGAACCAAATCATTTTTTATGGTATCGATGGCTTTGTTCTCGTAAACCACTAGTCACTTGGTCAATTTTTATGGAGGAAATGATAGCACATTATGAGGATACAAAGAGAAATACCTTCTTTAGCCAATTGATAAATCTCAAACAAAAGGGTTCAATGATGGAGCACATTGAGGACTTCCAAAAATTGAATATAAAGGTAAATAATGTTCTAGAGGAACATAGGATTGATGTCTTCATAGGGAATTTAAAGGATAACATCCGACATGAGGTTAGCCTTTGGGAACCTGATACATTGGAGAAGGCATTCAGGTTGGTAAGAAAAATTGAAAGAATAATTATGGCAACAAGGAAGCCTACCACTCACAACTATAAAGATGGAAGTGTTGCTACTCCTAGAATTCCACAACCTACAAGGTTGACACCACGACAATTGGAAGAAAAAAGAGCAAAAGGGATTTTCTATAGTTGTGATAGAAAATATACTAAAGGTAATAAATGTGTTGAGAATAAATTATTTTACATAGAGTAAGAAGAGGATGAAGAAAAGGAACACAAAACTTCAAAAGAAGAGGATATACACCAGGAACCAACCCTAGAGGAAGAAGAAATGAATCCGACCATATCCTGTAATGCATTGGCAGGAATTACCACTCCTCAAACTCTTAATATAGAAGGACATGTCAAGAAGAAAAATGTAATAACGCTTATTGATTCAGATAGTACCCATAATTTTATTCGTTGTAAGGTAGCCAAGGAATTGAATTGCTTCCTATACCCAACGCCAGAGTGTTAAGTGATGGTGGAAAATAGAGGAACTATAATTTTCTATAGAAAGTGCCATAATATCAAGATAACCATGAGTGAATATGTATTGAATAGTCTAATTCTTTCAATTCCAATGGGTGGTGCTGATGTTGTACTAAGAGTACAATGGTTACAATCTTTGAGGATGATAGGTTTTAATTTTCAAGAACTTTTCTTGAAAAAAAATTCGAAAGGAAAGGAAGTTTAATTACGGGGTATCAGAGAATTAAGTGTCATTGCCTGTTGATTATGCTCACTAGAAATTCCAACATCAAAATCATCTATTTCTCCAGATCTCCAAAAAGTCTTGAAAAATAATTCCAAGGTGTTTGAAACTCCCAAAGGACTCCCACCTATTCATGATCATGATCGTGCTATTCATTTGATTCTAGGAAATTTTCCTCCAAACATTAGGCCTTACAGATATCCTTATGTCCAAAAGAAGGAAATTGAACGTATGATTGCAGAAATGCTAGAGGCTGGTATAAGTCAACCTAGTCAAAGTTATTTCTCTTCACATTAGTATTGATGCACAAGAAGGATGGATCATGGCACATGTGTTAGTATTATAAGGAGCTCAATAAGCTCACTATTAAAGATAAATTTCCTATTCCCGTGATTGATGAATTATTGGATGAATTACATGAATAAATTTATTTCACCAAGTTGGATCTATGTTCAGGATATCATCAATTTAGAATGAAGACTGAAGACATTCTGAAAACATCATTTCAAACTCATGAGGGTCATTGTGTATTTTTGGTCATGCCTTTTGGCCTTATGAATGCACCTTCTACATTTCAAGGGTTTATGAATTCCATTTTCAAACCCTTCCTTAGAAAATTTGTGTTATTCTTTTTTGATGATATACTAATCTACAACAGGTCTTTGAAGGATCATGTTCAACATGTTGATAGGGTTCTCAAACTATTGGAGGAGAAACAATTATATTCAAAAACCTTCAAATGTTTCTTTGGAGTACAAGAGGTGGAATATCTACAACATCTCCAATTGTGGAAGAAGTACCAAACCCTATTTCACTACTTGCAATGAAGGCATGCACTTAGACCCTAAGTAAGAATATTATCAATCACCTTCCAAAGTTATTTATTCCTCTGGGTTGGCCCTACAAACTTATGCTTCTTAATAGGAGGACAAGCGATCCAAACAAGGAATTGAAGGAGAAACAACTGAGAAGAAAACACAACGAAAAAGTGGAGGAAAAACCAACAAGGAAGCTCAAGAGAAATAGGTGGACAAAGGAAAATACCAAAGTAATAAATATATTCTATAAAACAATGGTGTGAGTGTTAGAAATAAAATAAAGCAAAGGGTAGTACACCCTCTAATTGGAGGGGATTCCAAACCTAGCACTAAATGATGAAAGTGGTCTCTTGAAATTGTATCATCCTAGAAAGTAAAAGAAAGATGGAATCAATGGGGGACATTATAAAAATGAATAAGCCTACATCTCTTCTTGTCAAACAAACTAAACTAGAGGACAAAGAAGCCTTAGGAGTCTTTAAGAAGCAATGGAAAGGTAGAAAAGGGAGGAAATGGATGCAAGGGGAACTTCAAGGGAAGTTTGGACAATTTGAAATACCAATTTTGCATAATTATAACATAGTTTTAATACTTATCGCTAGTTTTTAACAAAGCTTGATTCAAATTAATGTGGGAGATGTCTTCAAAATATTCAATATCAACATTCTAATGAATTATGGACAAAAATAACACTACGTAGGAATATGTGATGTAGATCAAGAAAACATGATACTACTAGGATTGTATAATAGTGGGAAAATTCAAAACTACCATTATCCCATTGGAAAAACGGGGAGGAAGTATCATCCAAGACCCATTTCGAGAAAATAAGGAGGACTTGATCTATGACCTAGATCTAATTGACATGAATCCCAGTAAAGGTAAATACAACTAGACCAATAAAATGTTGGTTCTAGGGAACATAACTTCCATGATGGAAAACTTCCCCATCTATAGTATATTTGTTGGGTAAATCATTTCCTCTTCTAGAATTATACCATTGTTAGTGCCAAATCATCATCCAATCTCTATTGTGGTGACATAGATGCTTTATTATGGGCCTCTCCCTTCCAAATATAATCCCCTCTAGACTGAAGATAAAGGTATTGCATATATTATTGCAAGGACCATGAGAACATGGATAAAATGGTCCCCAACTAGCTGAATAAGAATAAGAAAGTAAATAAAATCTAGAGTGGATTCAAACTATATTCAAATATTAAAAAATCACCCAGATTCTCCTTGTGGAAGGAACAAAGTTTTTTCAAGAATATCAAAAATACCTCAAAAATGGGGAATCCAAGTGGAGTAATCAAGTAGAACCCTATGTATCACTTAAGAACACTTTAATACATTCTACTTCCATAAGTGTGAATGGGATATACAATGAATGAACAATGTAAAGGAAATCAAGAATGCCAATGGGGTCTATATTAGTAATTTCATTGAGATAAAAAAAGCAACAATATATCATTTCAAAATCCTAGATATAGAGAAACATGGAGTTGAGCCATAGGATATAGTGGAGTATAGAAAATATCCAAACATTAATAATGTAAGAGGAGAATGAACTATGAATCTAGGAAATCGAGGAAGAATTCAAGTAGGAAATATGGGAAATGCAACCATATAAAATAATAGGACCAAATGTACTTTCCTCCTACTTCTATTTATATTTTTGGTTTACTTTAAAACTTTGTTTTATGATAATGTTGAGTCATATGAAAAAAAAGTTATCGGATTTTGGGGGGGGGGGTCGGGGCATTCCATGAACTCTAATTTTGCAACCCTCATTTCAAAAGAGACAAGTTCCTCTAGTTTACTAAATTTAGAACTTTTTTTTTTATGTTTCATATAAGATAATTGTAAATAGGATGAAGGATTTACTCTTTAAATTTAAATTACTATTGAAAAACAAGTGAGTTTCTTGGAAAAGAAGAAAATAGTTGAAAACACCATTCTTGTGCAGGAAGCAACTCACTCAAGTAAGAACAACAAGGAAAAATGTATTTCAATAAAAATTGACATGGATAATGCCTTTGATTTATCACAATATTCCTTCCTTTTGTATGTTCTCCATAAGTTTGATTTTGATCAACCTCATTATATGGATCTCCTCCCACATCAGCAATGCATGGATCTATCCCCCAGTCAATGTTGAGCCTCCTCATTTCTTAAGAAAATCATAGGACTCATGAAATCATGCCCTATCTTATCATGGTAGATTCCCTTAGTAGAAAATTGGAGTATGAGAAAAATACTAGGAACCTTCCTAGGATCATAATTGTGGGAGGAACTAAGATCATCCATCACTCTCAATATGTGGATGATATTGTTATATTGGGTTGGGAGGGTGGGGGGGGGTGCCTCAACCATCATAAAAAATGGATTTAAAAGGCTCTTAATCTTTAAATTCATTTTTTTGTATTAGAGATAAAAAAAATATTAGATAAATAAATCAGCTGTGTAGAAATTTCTTTTAGATTCAAACTGATAATTGTAATTTTCTAAAACAATATACTTGAATCTACTCTAAAAACTGTGGAAACAATGAAACGATCGTGAAATTATGAAGCTTACAAGAGAAATAATTCCATCAACACATTAGACAATGATTTATAGAGGAAATCCACAACTAAAAACCCCTCTTTTCTTTATATTGCATTAGTCAGGAAAATATTAGAAGACTGCAATGATTTTCTCAATCCCGAGCAACCTCTGCATTATCTCTATATATCTCATTGCTTCATAGTCAAGCCTTGGCTAATACTTAACAAATTTTATGCTTTCCCAAGTCCCAATTTCCTTTCGTTGTTTCCTTGAGAATTAAACCCTATTAATTAGGTAAATTTCTCATCCATAACTGCGCAATCCACCATAGTCCTTCCTATGACTGCATGCACCACATGTACTATTTGGATGATTATACAACTAATAGTACACTTCTCTTGAACTCAAATCTCAAATGGGTAACTTGTATATCACACATGCATGAGTTATTTATGGTTGATTTATCATATAACTGGTTGAAAACTTAAGTTGCACTCCATTGCCAAACTTCCTACTAGTTCCTCCAATAGTTGGAACTAGTTTAACTTATTTTAACTCAATTTAACTGAATTAATTAATTACAACGCAAAATAAACTCAAACTAGGCTCCTATAAAGTAGGAACCACTCTACAAGACTCAAGTTAGGCCCTCCACTCGAATTAAGTGAACCAACTAAGTCAAACTAACTTAGTTAACTTGTACAAGTTGTCATGTGATGTGGAATTATAATTTTCTCCTAATTTAATTCAAGGTAAAATTAAATTAGGATATTTCTTGGTTCCATTTTAAGCTCTCCCTCTCAACAAGAAAGGGATTATCAGATACCAGAATCATGCCTTTATGGAAATCAAATTTTCCTCTTGATTGTTTCGTCAATATATATTCATCTTGTTCCTCTGAAGTAATGTACTCTAGCAAGATGATCCGCCTCTACACACAATCTTTGAGATGGTGGTACTAAATGTCAATATGCTTGGACCACTCATGAAAAACTATATTCTCAAAGAGTTCGATACAAATATATTTTTCACAGTAAATCATTGTAGGATCCATCTGTTGACCAAATAATCCAACAAGGATCTTCCTCATCCAGATATTCTCACAAGTTGCTTGACTAGAAACCATGTACTTTTCTTCTTCCGAACTAAGTGCAACTCATCTCTACTTCCTATTGTACCATGAAATCACTGCCGATCCAATACTAAATACTCCCCCTGATGTGCTCTTCCTGTTTGATGGAATTTCTTCCCAATCTTCATCTATTAAGCCTTGAATCTTCACTCCCTTTTTCTGTCTGTATCAAAGACCATTTTGAGTGTTTCCTCTGAGGTATCTCAACACATGCTTAGCTGCCTTCCAATATAGTTTGGTTGACTTAACCATTACTTGACTAAGATGGTTTGTTGCAAAGCACATGTCTGGTCATGTGTTCACCAAGTACATAAGTGAACCCACCAACTTCTTGTAAATGGTAGCCTCTACCACTTCGACTGAAGTGTAATCTTCCTTAATCCAATTCCCTACGTTTTCTGCTCTCCATCTAAAACTTATTCAATATCTCGTTGGCATACTTTCCCTAAGAGACAAACAGTTCCCCATATCCTTGAAAAATTTCGAAACCAAGGAAATAATGCATGAGCCCCATGTATTTCATCTCAAATTCTCTTTCCAAATCCTCTTTGAAATATTTTATCAGATTCTCATCACCTTTTAGAATTAAACCATCGACATATAATACTATAATCAATAATTTACCTTCAAAAACAATGTGGTAAAGGTTTACATCTGCTTTACTTTTGGTGAATCCCAACCCTGTGAAATAGTTGTCGATCCTAGTGTACCAAGCACAGGGTGCTTGTTTCAATCCATATAGTGCTCACTTGAGTATTCATACATGTGACTATCTATTTTAGGTATCAAATCCTTTCAAATGATCTATGTACACCTATTACTCAATGACTCCATTGAGGAAAGTTGTCTTCACATCTATTTGATGTATCTTCCATCCCATTTGTGTTGAAAGTGCTAGAATTGATCGAATTGAAGAGTACATTGCTACTAGAGCAAAGGTCCCCTCGTAATCATTTACCTCCACCTAATAGAACCCCTTGGCCATAAATCTAGCCATGTGTTTCTCGAAACTCCCATCTACTACTTGCTTCACCTTGTAGATCCACCTGGAACCTACCATTGACTTGTCCTCTCACCTTGGGACCACTTCCCAAGAATCGTTCCTGATAATGGAATCATATTCCTCTACCATGGAATCAAACCATACTGGTTGTTACACTTCTTCCTCGAATGTGGATGGCTCAATCCCTATAATCTCATTCATCAGAGCCATGTAGCCAGTGTACTGATCTGGTGACCTCCTATTCATTTCATGTGATGTGGGTTCTCCCACATTCTCTCTAGCATCATGCATCAATTTGTCAGCTTCTTTGGCGTGATTCTTTTCATCTCTGGATGTTTCTGCATGAGTGGGTGCTTCCACTCTCTTCTCCTCTTCTTGTAGATGCCCCACAACATCTTGTTCTTCCTTTGGAGCTAAAATCTCCTCATATGCATACAATTCAGGCTACCTCTCAAGAGAACATATCATGGCCTTCTCTTCATCGAACTTCACATCTCTACGAAAAATTGTCATCCCGTGAGATGGAAGGAACACTTGATATTTGTGAGGTGTATCAGTGTGCCCAAAAAATATGCCCAACTCTATTATCGGTTCTATATTTTTTCTTTCATCCTTGGAAACGTGACAATAAACTGATGAACCAAAGATCCTAAAGTGTGCCACATCTAGTTTCTTGCAATTATTCTAGTGTACTCATCCAAAGAATCCAATGAGGACTCTTATTCTACACATATACCGTTGTTTTGCATGCTTCATCCCAAAAGTGCAAGGGTAGGCCTTGATCATGCAACATCACTCGTGTAGTTTCCACAATACTCATGTTCTTCCTCTCATCCACCCCATTCTATTGTGGTTTATGGGGTTCTGTCAACTCCCGTCGAATGCATTTTGATGAAAAAAAATCTTGAACTCATTAGACACATATTCTCCACCATTATCGCTTCGAAGATCCTTCACTTTCCTTCATGTGTCTTCTCAACAAGTGCTCTAAATTCACAAAAAATTTAGAATATCTGGTATTTCTCTTGCATGAAGAATATACAACACGTACGTGAGAAATAATCTACAAATATAACATAATACCTGTGCTTGGTCGTGGGGGCTTCCAAAAAGGGTCCACACACATCTGAGTGAACTCTTTCAAGGACCTATTATGCTCGACTTTCCATATCATTAAAGGTGGCTTTGGTGTACTTCCCCAATGTAAACCCTTTGTATGTATCACGTTGATCTAGTGCACCCTTGGGAATTCTTGTATGAATTTGTTGCATTATCTTCAAAGCTCCACGTTGCAAATGGCCTAGTCACCTATGCCATAATTCACTGATGTATCAGCTCTTCACCTTCTATGCTTTTGTGCTCAAGGAAACACATTATTCTACATCTAATTTGTAGAGGTTATTCACCCTAACCTTGATCCAATTCACTTGTATCGTGGTGATGTGACAAAGGAAATACTTTCCTCTGCTAAATATCACATCGTAGCCATGATCTTCCAACATAGATGTTGGGTGTGGAGCCTGATTATCTTGTTTACTTTGTATCACAGCATTGGACCCCTGTACCTTAAAAGGGGCGGCAACGGCGCCCGAAATTTAATCGCTGTCGTGGGGGGTCTAAGGGGGGGCGACAGCACTTTTCGGAGCCCCCGAAGCTAAAAACAGATGTAAAATTGCCTTGTAAAAGTATAGTAATTTTTAGTCAATCTGAGCCGTTCATTAGGCAAATGATCTGACGGTAGAAGTTATATTTAGATTAGGGTTTTTTGCCCTAGAAGGCAACCCCCTTGTATATATGGGGGCATTGTATTGCGGCTGTGTATTATGTGTGTATTCTCAGAGCGAGAAATAGAGAGGGAGACTGTGAGAGAGAACAGAGGATATTACAGCGGATCTGCTGTAGGTTTTGTCTCTTCATTTTGTTGGATAATATAAAGGAAGGACTGGTTGTTCAGGGTGGACATAGCCCAAACTGGGTGAACCACGTATATCTGTGTCTCTCTGGTTTTATGTGTTTTGTGTGCTTGTATTTTTCGCATATTTTATGTGTTTCATTGCTCTGTAATATTTAATTTTCTAACAATAGAAACTGAAACAAAATTCTTCTTCAGACTCAGAACATACATGGAATGTTTTAATGTGAGAGGAGAACCAGAATCCCTCAAAAAAATAACAATACCAATGTCGGTCGTGTTATAACTTCCATCATCTCCCATCTCAATCTGCATCTGGAGGTCCTTCTCCTCTAAGTCGTTGAAAATTTATATTTTTTCGGTCATATGGAATGAGGCTCCACTATCTAGATACCACACACTACCCATCATAGATGTCACCATGCATGCAATGAAGGTGAAATATAACTCAAATTGTGAAGCTAAAGCTTCACCAGCCTCCCCTTCTTAGGGCTTCTTTTCGGCCTTCTTGTGTATACACTTTGTGGCATAGTGTCCTAGCTCAAGACAACGAAAAAATTTAATCTTTGACAGGTCCTTCTTCTTGCTTGCCTAACAGAAATCTCCTTTGGATTGGGATTTATTCTCTTTCCCTTTATTTACCTTTCCATCCAAGGCATAATTCTCCTCATCATCATTCTTGGATGAAGTTACATCTCTGGGGTTCCACCTTATTTCTTCCCGCATTAAGTCAGACCACAAATGATCCCACTTTTGTAGATTCTGCCTCTAATTTACCGAATCCTGGTAGTTGTGCCAGATCTTGGGAAGGCCTAGAATTTATAGGTTGATCAGATCATCTTTGGTAACTGTAATACCAACACTCCCCAACTTAACCTGACATTGGGTGAACTTGCTCAAGTATTGTGGTATTGTGTCGCCCTTTTCCATCTTGATTTTCCAAAGTTTGTCCTTCAACGCCACCTTCCTGTGGTCACTTTTGTTTTGAAACAAGTCTATAAAGGTTTTCCACATTGCATATGAAGTCTCCTTCCCTTGGAGGTTTGAGGAAATATGATCTCAAATTCCTTCCAATATGATCCTCCTCACTTTTGCAACACACATCTTCCACTATTCTAGGTCCCGAGCATCAGATCCTAAAGGATTAGGAATATTAGTATATATGAATTCCTTCAACCCATTATCTTTTAAAACTTCCTCCATCCTATCCTTCCAATTAATATAATTCGAACTACCCTCAAGGGCATATTCGAGTCTCAATCTGTAAAGGCCGTCCTGCTAGGTTTGAATATTTGATTCTGCAAATTCGATCATGTAAAGAAAACTTCATATTATTCTCTTCTATTGTGATTTAAACTTTGATACCATGTAGAAATTATTTTTATATTCAAACTTCTAATTGTAATTTTCTAAAATAATAGGCTTGAATTTACTCTACCAACTACGGAAACAATTAAACAATCGCGAAATCACAAAGCATATAAGAGAAAGAATTCAATCAACAAAATGATTCTAGGGGAAAGCCAAAACTAAAACCCCTCCCATATGTATATTGAATTAGTCAAAAAAATATGAGAATATTACAATGCTTTGCTCAAGACCTTGCAACCTTTGCACTATTTCTATCTATCTCACTGCTTCCTATACAAGCCTTGGCCAATACTTAACCAATTTTCTGCTTGCCCAAGTCTCCATTTCCTTGCATTATTTCCTTGGGAAATTCCTCATCCATAAATGTGCAATCCATCATAGGTCTTCCTCTGACTGCATGCACCACCTATGCCATTTGGATGGTTATACAAATGATAGTACATTTCTCTTGAACTCCAATATCAACTGGGTAACTCGTAGATCATACATGCATGAGGTATTTATGGTTTATTTATCAGTTAACTGGTTGAACATTGAATTTTCACTCCACTGCTAGACCTCCTACTAGTTCCTCCAACACTTGGAACTAGTTTAATTAACTTTAACTCAGTTTAACTGAATTAATTAATTACAAATCAAAATAAACTCAACCTCGGATCCTATAAAGTAGGAACCACTCTACACGACTCAAGTTAAGGCCTCAAATTGAATTAATTGAACCAAATAATTAAAAATAAATTAGTTAACTCGTGAAATTTGTCATGTGATGTGGAATTACAATTTTCTCCTAATTTAATTCAAGGGAAAATTAAATTAAGATCTTTCTTGGTGCCATTTTCAACAATCACAAATAATACATAGAAAAAAGACACATAAACCATGTACACATGATTTACCCTTGATAATCTCAATTGGGGAAAAACTTTCAAAATAATAAATCTATTATTATCCTTGACTTAAATGCATACAAGCTGCTCAACACCCTAGCCTTGGCTAAGTGAGCCTTTTTCTCAACTTTGACATTACAATGGAAAATACCCAAGCCTTTTAAAGGGTTTAAATACATGTAATAACACATACCAAGAATACTAGGTGCCTGAAACCATAAATATAGACCTAATAACCTTGACACTTTCACTAGGGTAAGTCTACCTAACAATCCCCCCTTTAAAATTGACTACGGAAATTCTTCAAATCAAATCTAGAAAACTTGCATGCTCCTTCCCTTAATCACCTAGGTCTATGTTTAAGTGCTTTTTTTTTTGTTTATTATTTTATTGAGGAACTTATACCACCATTCTCTTGCTTCCACTTGCCTACTCACACCAAGTTCTCTTCTCATACTACTTCATCACAACCAACATTCTAATATGGTTTCTATCTATTGTTCCTTTGGTATTTTCCTCTACATCTACCTATTGAACTAATTATCTCATATCATCTCCAAGCACGTCGTCCATGCATTTCTCTTATCCCCTTCATAACTTAACTAAACATTGTAGTTATTCCTTCGCCAAGGAACAACTTCCTCTTTTTGGCTCTTTGTTTAGCTCTAATACCACTTGTTAATAATTAAATTGATTCGAGAAAAAATAATTAAAAGAAAACTACAAAAATAGAAACACCAAACATGATTTACCTTGGAAAACCACATTTGGTAAAAACCAACCATCAATAGATCTATTATATTATGGCTTAAAATCAACCCATATAGGCTTGAATTAAACTTGTCCAAGTCAAAAAAACACCGTGGTCCCG